>LUCW03000411.1:12500-52500 GCA_001586965.3 Sphaeroforma sirkka | reverse complement strand
ATATTTTGTAGCTAAGGTGTGTTGATAGTCCGGTTTTTGCAGTGTGCACGTACTATAGCCGCGGGTGGTTGGTGGTTGTATTCACTAGTTATACTTGTATCTCCGGGGTGTAACATAGTACAATGCTCATACTTAGTCCACTCATACTTAGTCCACTGCAGCCCATCCGATACGCCACAATAGCACACAGGAGTCGTACACGCACACTCCCATAAGGCGTCTCTTCGGGGTCCCGTAGTCCTAAACTTAGTTTATAAGACTTACTTGAGCATAACAGAGGCTCTTTAGCACAACAGAGGTTCGCGGGTTTCGTAGTCTTAAACTTAGTTTATAAGACTTACTCTAGTATAACAGACGTTCGCGTGCGCATGTATTCTCACAGTCTGGTCCTACGTAAGCCTCGCCTATAGCTAGCTGCATATCCTCAGCCCACCCAACGGCACTCCCAGAACTCATTGTACTGTGCCCGTGTATCCGTCCCCCCTGTCACCCGCAGCACCCGACACACCCCCACACCACGCCGCCCGGGTACACGCGCACTATCTCCCACTGACTGTCCGCATGTGTGCGTACGGCCCGTTGGTTGCGAAGGGTGAGCGAGGCGAGCCTCTCACCCACATACTGATACCCGACAAGGCACCAACGGTCAGCAAAGACCAAGACGTGCGTCTCAAGACACTCGCGTATTTGTGTGGCCTAGATAAGCACACTGTGCACACACAGCGGCGTGGGGATGCCGCAGGTGCTTGTGTACGGGACGACATGGATACTACCAGGGAGTGTGTGTATGGGAGCGTAGGGCGTGCGGCCGAGAGTGAGAGACTGGGTGTGGTGAAGGTCATGCGGGCCTTGATAGCCAACATCGCCGCACGAGCGCAGGAGAAAATGCCACAGACGACCAGCGCGCTGGTGAGACTGGGTCAAGCGGTGCTTATACACTTGCCTAAGTTTGCGGGGCCTCGAGACGACAGGACGGGAGAGTTGAGGGCGCGCGAGGATCTGGAGATAGTCACAGACCTTCTGCAGAATGTGATGGTGGTGCTCACACAGACGGACAAGGTCGCTCCAGGTGAGTTAGGTTGCCGGGTGATCCATTCAGTCACATGTATTATAGATATATATATATATATATATATATATATACATATATATATATATATGTATATGTATATGTATATATATATATATATATACGTATATATATATATATATATATATATATATATATATATATATATATGCATATATGTATATGTATATGTATATACATATATATATATATATATATATATGTGATACATGCGTGTGTGTGTGTGTGTATATAGTATAAATTTTATATATATATATGTGTGTGTGTGCATCTATATATATATACATATATATGTATGTATGTATGCATAAACATGTATATATATATATATATATATATATGTAGCATATATATATATATATATTATATATATATAAATGTTTATATATATATATATATATATATATATATATATATATATATATATATATATATATATATATGCACATATATATATATATATATATATATATATGTATATGTATATATATATATCTACATAATATACATGTGTGTGTATGTGTGTGTGTGATGTGTGTGTGTGTGTTGTGTGTGTGTGTGTGTATGTGTGTGTACTTTTTGAATATGTGCAATGTACATATCATATCTCAGTATATCCACCACTGTACACCATTACAATGGATTTAAGCATTGAACACTGAGTTCATATATAACTTTGATTGCAGCTATGCGAGTGCCACTAGAGGGCGCATCGGTGTTCTGTTTGTGCATTCAGGCCACCCTCACCGCACCTCTACTCACCCACGGCAATGAAATATTCTGCATACTTTCTTCTATGCATTTCTATTTGCTTGTTATCTGCATATCTACCCCCGGAGTCTGTACCTATAAGTGTGTCTGAGCGAGTACTGCTAGAGTGTATAGTGATAGTGTACGGGCCGTGTGCATGCAGCCCACCCTCATCGTACCTCCGCTCCCGCACATCGTTGAAGCCGTTTCCATAGCTACATCTATACAAATACATTAGTGTCATCTGTCAATACTGAGTCCACAATTCCACCCTCACCTACACCGACAATATACATAGCTGTATCTATGTATATCTATGTACAGTTCTTTGTATCACGATAATGAGTTGTATGTTGGCCCGTACCTACCCACAGCTGAGCGAGTGTTGTTGGAGTGGATCGCAGTGGTCTGCGTGTGCATGCAACCCGCCCTCACCACACAGCTGCTCGCCCACACCACTGGGCCGTTGACTGTGGCAATGACTCGCAGTTCGGTACGCTCTGCTGTGGCCGTGCTCGGCCGAAGCGCCCTGGCCTTTGCCGAACTTCGGGGACATCTCGTGGGTCGAAGTAGGTATACACCCTATTCTGAGGTACGTCCAGGAGCTGATACCAGCTCCTCCGCATGGCCAGGTAGTAGTATTGACCAGTCGGATGTATCTCCGGACGAGAAAGAGACGGATATGGTCGCGTATTGCAAGGCAGTGGTGTGCGCGTTGCTGCTACTGGCCGTTACACACGGCAAGAAGGGAGCCTCGGATATAGCACAGTATTACGTAACACAGATGCATGAGGCAGACTTGGTTCAGTGGTGTGGGGTGGACGAAACACTACAAACACAGTTACACGGCATGTTGAGCAGCGAGGCACCGGAAGCCAGGTATGTGTATGCTATGCTCTATCCCATCCCATCCCATCCCATCCTATCCCATCCCATCCCATGCTCTGCTATGCTATGCTCTGCTATGCTATGCTATTTTATGCTCTGCTATGCTATGCTATGCTATGCTATGCTATGCTATGCTATGCTATGCTATGCTATGCTATGCTTTATGCTATGCTATGCTTATGCTATGCTATGCTTTGTGCTATGCTATGCTATGCTATGCTATGCTTTATGCTATGCTATGCTATGCTATGC
Organism: Sphaeroforma sirkka; assembly: GCA_001586965.3. Lineage (NCBI taxonomy): Eukaryota > Ichthyosporea > Ichthyophonida > Sphaeroforma > Sphaeroforma sirkka. The sequence goes on along the minus strand of LUCW03000411.1, from coordinate 49,520 downwards.
CATGCTTATGCTATCTTTATGCTATGCTATGCTATGCTACTATGCTATGTTGTTATGCTATGCTATGCTATGCTATGCTATGCTATGCTGCTGTGGTGGTGTGGTATGATATATTGTTGGTGTTGTATTGTTTTAGCATTGTGCACGATGTGCGTACGTGAGATGTGGGGCCTGTATAGGGATAGGGGGTGAGTGTGCATGCTGCTGCGGGTGTGTGTTTGTGTGTATATGTTTTCATGCTACAGTGTCTGTAGTTGAGAATCAGTGCTGTCGTGGGTGTTGCGGGTGCAGTTGCACTGCATGCTCTTCAGAGGCCAGTTTAGGAACCATTCAAGGAAAGCCAGACCATCTTGTACACACACACGTACACACACATGTACACACATACACATGCTCGTCGGCACAGTTAACAGCGTACATACACAAGTACACGCATGCGTGTATTTATATACGGGCACACACTACACACCCTCGCGAACACGCGCAAGCGCATACATACATTCTTATATACACATGTATTTGGGTGTATGTACACAGGAAGAGGACTGAGCACGCTTTGAAACAAACGCACCGGCTGACTGAGATCGATGTGCTCCGCGATATCACCTTCGGATTTGTGTTCAACCGATTTTATCAGGTATTGCAATATGTACAAGCAGCACTTCTTTGGCGTTTACGTTTTCGGCGTGTACTTATATGTGAGTGGGGTATATAATCTATAAGTGACCTGTATATAATCCAAAAGCAGTTTACGCATACCATATCTGGCATGGCTGGTCCGACCACTTGTTGAGAGCTGGCTCGGCACACCATAAGCTTTCTTCATTACTTCAAGGTCATTGGTGAAGCGTCGTGGGCAATTTGGGATTACAATGCTGTTCTCTGTTTGAGATACGCTCATGTCAGCCGTAGCTATCGTATTCGTACACATACGCTGTAGTGTTCCGACCGCTGCCATTGTATATTGAGTGCATGTCAAAGTAGCACTTTCAGTGCAGAAACTAGAAAATTCTACACTTTTTGCCGCCTGTCTGAATGAACTCTCCTGTCTGTATGTCCGGTCAATGGGTGCGAGTCTGCAGCAACAAAAGTTACATTGTCGTTGTGTACTCGAGGAACTGGTTTATTTTCTGATATTACATACACAAGCCGATTCGCTCACTGCTCTCTACATATCCTTATTCGCTATTACTGGTATTCTCCTAAATATGAACTGTTTGTACTACGCAGCTGGTAGATACGATCGACGAGTCCATCCCCGAGACAGCCATCGAGATGTACGGTTGCCATGATTACGCACACCCTCTAGCACTGCCCTCACTTCCACCCGCATGCACAGCCACAGACACGGGCACAGACACGGACACAGACGCAGACCTCGCAACCAGAGTATCTAATACCACCCTCTCCGAAAGCACTGCTTCGCCACACTATATGACACTGCAAAAGGCAACAGAACCCCCTGCAACTGGTCTGGCAAATGCCTCCGAAAACTCCGACACCCCGAACCTAAGTGTCTATGCCGGTGAAAGCGGGCGCGGCAGCGTGAGTGGTGCTGATACTACGGACATGTCGAACCGACAGACTAAAATCACGCCGTGGGAAACTACGCTGTTCTCGCCCCACGCGGATGTACAGGCCTTCGTGAGCAGCGATATCTGGGACGCCGAGGGTATATGAACATGCGGTCGGATTCGATGATACGCGCAGAACATATCCTCACACATTGCATGGCTGTGTAGTAGTGCCCGTTCATGCATATGTTCCGTGGCAATAGCACTAACGTTTGTATTTGCGATTGTGTATTTTTATTTTGTGCTTTTTGGTCTGTACTAGTGCGTGTCTTTGCAGTTGTGTGGTCATATATATATATATACTTTCACATTTGAAGGTAGTGTACGTGTAGATGTGTCTGTGAGCATCGTGTCACTGTACAAACCCTGGACCTTAACAGATGATGGAGCCGTCCTGCTAGCTTTTCAGTCCCCTAATAGCTACATGTATCTCTCTGGATCATCAACTATGCATTTCGGTGCATGTTTGACCTGTACGCATGTGTAGCTCCTACAGCCGCCTTGGTGACTGTTGCGCTCGAATGTTGTTGATATCTGTCCGTTCCTATCATAAGCGCCGGTCCATTTGTCATACAGCGATTGTCGAGGACTACACCTTGTGCAAACACTGGCGCACGGATTTGAACTCATTATCAAGAGGATTTTAGGGTTTAGAATATATGGTGCTATTCGCTCATGCATGCCTGCTTGTACGTTTCAACCCCCCTTTGTCTGTGTGTGGTTAGATTTACGGAATGTCATATTCTAAATAAACCTACAAGAGCCGTAGGTACATACATATCTGGCGTCAATCTGACATTAAATATTTACATACGCACACTTACATCCAGACAAAAGCTCGATACCAGCGACGGATACCAATGAACGCTCCATGGTCTTGTGCGCGAGCCTGGTATGCAAAGCACCGAATCTGGGCGGGCTCGCACGCACCAGTGAGATCTTTCGCATGACAGAGATGGTCATCGCTTCCAAGGCACTCATGGCCAAGAGCGAGTTCAAGAACCTTGCGGTGGCTGCGGACCAATTGCTGAGCATTAATGAGGTATGTACCACCCAGAGTCGTTAGAGTCAGCTGCACGGGTGGGCTGGATTCAATACTGACATGTGCGTTGTATGTTGTACTAGTAGCTGATTGTTTTTGTCTATCCGACTCTGTATGTACTCGGCAATACACTAGCATTCGTCTACGGTATGTATATTGCTGTGGATGAACGAAGTCTCAATGTGCTTGTCTACCTTTTGAATTTTCTCACCTGGTTTAGCGTGCCTACCTATCCAAACGTTTATTTCACTGTACAGTATAGTGCTCGTCTGCTTATATAGCACCCGCCCATCGCCCTCCTTCCAATTTGTACAAGTTCGTATACACTCTGGCATCCATCGCAAGTGATACTATAGCGTGTTTTTTTTTTTGCATAACCTTAACATGATCTCGTCAAATTCATTTGCCTATGACTGCCAACTCCGCTGTGAATACATTCCACTGATATCCACTGCCACTGTTGCACTGATGCAGGTCCCGGTCGAGCACCTGTACGAATACCTCGAAGGCATGAGGCTGAAAGATTACACACTCATAGGCTTGGAACAAACTGCGGGTAAGCCGGCTTGGCCCACTTCTCTCCTGTGCATTTTCAACTTCATTTCTGTATATTGTACTCTTTCGGCACACGCGGTCAACTGTCATAATTTTGATTACGGTCTCTGTGTTGTTCGCAATTCTCAATGCTATTGTGACCAGGACTTGCTGTTGATTCTGTATTTAAAATGCTTTTGGGTATTTTTGTATGCAGGCCTTGTAGTACTGTCAGTCGTGTCCCCTGATATGAATGATCATACTATAGACTAGTCAGGGTCTTCTGAAAAGTAGGAGTACAAAAGACTTTCTATTCCGCTGGAGTATTCGAGTATATCCTGATCGCAAAGTATCGATATGGATAGAGATACTCTTCGCTATACAAATCGGCATGGTGGGCACCATTGATACCTGTGTTTTGTTTTCCGGCGATGTTGTGCTCTCTCGAACTCGCACTCGCAAAGATCATCATAACATCAAAATTACATACGTATCTACATTTCTCGCGCGACTATTCTTTCGCATTCTTATTTTTAGACATGACCTTCGGCCGAAATGTGAAATAGACATTTATCTATTTGCACTGAATGACAGCTTGAAGGGATGTAACTTGTATATTGTGACGACGATATTGACTTCATGCTAGTGTAGTTGCCGAATCAGCCTGTACTCCTGATATGCCTACGCGCGGTAAACTCAATTGGTTTGTATACAGGCCCTTGATACTCTCACTAGCAAGCTGACTTTGTTGCTACATAATCTTGCTACATTCACAGAGAGTGTATCACTGGAGGAGTATGTATTTCCGCACAAAGCTGTCGTGTTACTTGGCAGCGAGGGCTTCGGCATTCCGCCGGCATATCTTCACCTGCTTGATGTTTGTATAGAGATCCCACAGTTTGGACTCACACGGAGCTTAAATGTACACGTGTCTGGTGCCCTAATCATGTGGGAACAAGCCAAACAAGCATTTCTGACAGGCTCAAGTCATACCAGTATTTAAAAGAAAGACAATTGCATAAAACAACCATACACCGCTGATGAAGGCAACAGCTATCATTGATTCACGGATACTTCATTTGCCGGGATACAATCCGTGATCGATCTCGAACAATTCTTAACAAGGATTATAGCATTGCGTGTGTCCTTATGGCTGCCCTGTTGAACAACATGCTTGACAGTATGAGGGCTTCAAATTGTTTGATGTATTTACCTGTAGGTATACATATGCCAGAGAAAATATGAATTTGATTTGACAAAAACTCATTTCTATTTTAATTTAGCCTGTTGGACCAGAGCTAGTATACTATTTTTCGAACAATAGAATATTCACAAGAGAAAAATTGTGATTCTGATTGCTCAAATTTATTATGGTAGCAGAATGAAGCTACGCTGATATTGGTTATTGGGGCTCGCAGTGAATGCTGATATATGATAGCGATAAAATCTCGAATATTCTGTCTCATAAACGGCAGTAGAAAGGTGCGGAGTCCAACAAGTAAAATATAAGAAAAACTTAAATTGTTGAACTTTCAGTGATGGCTTGTAATACACACGGTGCAGCTGCATGTGGCCCAATTGAGTAGCGTCATGTCCCGAAGCGCAATATAGCTCATCAGTGTTCTTGTGAATTCTTGTGTTTGAAGAAAAATCGATGATTTTCTGTCAATTCAAAACGTTCTTTTACTGCGCTCGAACCACTTATTGATTTTGAGGTGCTCAAGTTCAGTATCGCACATTCTTCCCCGAGTAATCTTGCAGATCGATTTATCCATAGTCGGTCCATCTGCGGTTCACCAGTTGCTCATATTCCAATCTTAAGTTCGTGGGCATAAAAATTAACGTAACGAGGGAAAAAGCGAGGGAATAATGAACGTTTAAAATTTTAGTGATCATTTGTAGCATACAGGGCGCTGTTGTATGTGGCCCCTTTATTTACAAATTTTAACTCAATAGTAGCTTGTGAATTCTTGCGTATTTGAAGAAAAAAATGTATTCGATGATTCTGCGTCAATTCTAGATGGTCTTCTCGCTGCGCTCGAACCGATTATTAGTTTTCAGGTGCACCAGTCCATAATCGCACATTCATCTCCGGATAATCTTGCAGATTGATTAAACCATAGTTGGTTCATCAGTGCTTCTTCAGCGGTTCATGTTCCAATCTTAAAACCAAGGGCATAGTAATTAACATTAAGAGGCAGAATGCAAGAAAAATGATACCAAAATTAAATCACTCCATTATTTCCGCACCAAGCGGGAGGCCCGCTGCACACATGAACGAGCGCTAAAAATTCTTGCCCGCAGCATGGATGCTCTACTGAACCCCCTTTGTGGTCAACTCCACTTGTAACTTATCTCTTTTGAAATGAATAATATTAGCCCAATAGAGGTATATGTATATTTTAATATGCAAGTAATCAAGAGAGGAAAATGGCGCGAAGGTACGGATATGAAATGGATATGAGTTTTTATCAGGCCAAGAAGCCCCTTTTGTAGAAAAACTATCTTAATAAGAGGCAGTCCCGATCATTCTTACACAAGCTACCACTGCTAAATTCTAACTGACTAAATTGTATTTTAGTTTAATATAGTTTGAAACCTAGTAATTCCCCTCGAAGTTTACATTACATACTTTCGGCTGACCGGTGGCCCACCTATAAATAGAACAATCTGGGGATAAGTTTCAAATAACCCGCTCTCGGGCTGACCCACTTATAAGTCGTGAAGCGGAGTCATATGCTGTAAGTAAGATATATATAAAAACATAATGAATATGACATAGTGGGACAGAAGGGTTGATGAATGTCGTATTCCCTCGGCCTTCATTCTGATATGGTTAAATCTCGCGGCTACGAAAACGCATTGAGCGTTTTAGCACTGCCGCCGAGATACACAATGATATTCGTAGTTTGCATTCCAAACTGAGAGATGATGACAACCCATCAGCAAATATCCCTACTGTCGTAAATAGCACTCGAATACGGAATGAGCAAGCCGAATCAGTACTGGAGGCTCCAGCGCTTGAAATACCACCAGCAAAACAAATACGGCATCCCTTCCCTGAATTGAAAAAGGTGTAAACTTAGATGAATATTTCTATTTTTTATACTATGTTATATAAACTAAAATACAATTTAAGTTAGTTAGGATTTAGCAGTGGTAGCTTGTATAAGAATGATCGGGACTGCCTCTTGGTAAGAGCCTTAATATCCTCGATCACACAGGACGTACCTCTAGCTGTTTTTTATTAAATAATTTTCACTAGAAGTACTAAGTGTTCATGACCACATGCCTAATTTGTAAATAGACATAACAACGTAAGTCAAGTTAATACATTGGCCAATATAGATAAAGGTTCATCTGAAGAAAAGTTATATAAAAAAATACTTATTGGATTTTAGAGGTTGGCGGGAGGACCAAAACCTGTAAGTAGTAGTTCAGAGATTATAAAATTTAGCTTATAATATCCTACATCTAATATCGTCTCAAATATATCCAAGTAAATGAGTCATACCAAGTACTCAGACTATTGAAGCCATCATAGTGAATTTAGAACACTTTGGAAATATTGGACAAAGAATTTGTAATAAATTATATTAAATACAATCTCGCTCCGCGACTGAATTATGATGGATAACCTGGTCCTTCTCGGTATTTCATACTCTGCACTAACCCATTCCGCGGCACTACACGGCGCAGACCCGATCCGTAACACAGAGGTGGGTACTCTACTTAGTAGGTTAGCAAGCGAATATATGGAACATTCGATAGTAACAGTGTTTTGTCAACACCGGCCCGAATTAACTCAGCGCATATCTTCCATTGTCGACTCACTTGACCAAAGCTTCAAACGGGAATTTACTGACCACTTCTTCCCATCAATCTTTCCTGAACCACTACAGCGACTATGAGAGCCATACCATATGATCATATATTGTAACATACATACTTGTCATTTTTGAAATAAATAATATTATCCCTATCATAATTAGGCAGAGGGTATGAGTGTTTTTCTCTGATTCCTTTCTATATGGCCCCATATAAGTTGTGTACGGGTCGATCCTATACCAAACATTCCGTCATCAATAAAGTCATTTTATTGTTATCGGAGGAGTGAATCGGCTTAATAAATTGCTCTCATTTGTTTGTCTGATTGTGCAATATGTACGTGTAAAAAGCTCGTGATGTAGGGTCAACATCAACGTGTGCAAAAAAAACAACATATGCATTCCAAGCATATGAATCGTTCAATCATACTTTGTGATTGCAATCGATGCAGTGTCTTTAATCGTGTAACTGAATACGTCACTGTAAACTTCGATGGATATTTCTATGTTTTAAACTATGTTATATAAACTAAGATACAATTTAAGTCAGTTAGGATTTAGCAGTGGTAGCTTGTGTAAGAATGATCGGGACTGCCTCTTGGTAAGAGCCTTAATATCCTCGATCACACAGGACGTACCTCTAGCTGTTCATTATTAAATAAATTTCACTAGAAGTACTAAGTGTACATGACCACATGCCTAATTTGTTAATAGACATAAGAACGTAAGTCAAGTTAATACATTGGCCAATATAAAATTTGAAGGAAAGTTTAAAAAAGAAAAATACTGATTGGATTTTGGAGATTGGCGGGAAGACCAAAACCTGTAAGTAGTAGTTCAGAGATTATAAAATTTAGTTTATAATATCCTACATCTACTATCGTCTCAAATAGGTCCAAGTAAACGAGTCAGGCTATTGGAGCCATCAAAGTGAATTTAGAACACTTTGTAAATATTGGAAAAAGAATTGGTATTAAATATTTTAAATACAATTAAAAACCAATATGCTATCTCATTTGATCTTGATATTTTAGACTGACCGGAGGCCGGTATTTCTACATTACGACTGTCGGATTATGGTTTCGAAGAGGGTTGTATTGGCGCCAATCAAACTAAGGCAAGTGATTTTCGAAACAAAACTTTCACTTTTCCTTTGACCGTCATAGACAAAAAAAAAACCGGCATCAAGTATTTGCCTACGTTCGAGTCTCGTGTCGCTAGTTATCATTCAGAGGAGTGTGATAATCTATGTAATCAGCATTTGGGTTGGCGCTGTAACACGAATGTTTAAAGGAGAGGATTGTTTAATTAATGTTTTTAATCATACATTCGTCTATAACTGTGGCAACAAAAAAAATCAATTTGGATGCTCTCGCCAGAATAATATAGAATAAGATGAGCAGCACGTTGCGAAATGTTTTGAAAGTTATACTTACACTATATATATATATATATATATATATATATATATATATATATATATATATATATATATATATATATATATATATATATATATATATATATATATATATATATATATATATATATATATATATATATATATATATATATATATATATATATATATATATATTTGGATTATTGATTTTTTTTTGGAAACCTTGCATTTATACCGATGAGCAAATTTTCCTGTAGGCGATATTCAGAAAGATTCGTGACACGAAAGTGACTACTTTAGTAGTTTCGCGTACAATATCTGATACGAAGTCGCTGATATTATCCGAGATGAATTAGCATACAGTGCCATGGCGTTATCAATTACGTTTTACAATTGATGTGCCTTGTCGGTAGTGATAAGAAATACTTAACTGCACTTAGAATATTTGCAAATACCTCGTAGTCTACATGGAAATTCCAAGTTAAGTATCGATAGCTTACTACTGTCTTAAGTCTGGTTTAACGTCTCGCACGCTTTTCAGTGCCTGCATATATGTTTAGTTAGTCGCTATGCGAGCAAGCCTCATAGGCCAAGTTAGATGTTCTTCTCGTATAGCCGAAGCCATGTGAAATGGGTTCGGATTTCAAATTACATCCATATCTTTAAGCTGTCTTCGCTTTCGTTTTCCTGTTGCGACGCATCCCTACCTGCGAGCCTCGCAAGCGGGAACCAACTTGTAGCTTCATAGATAGTTTCTCACCAGCGTGATTTCGATTTCTCACAATCTTGCAATGAGTATTGTGGGATTTCTTTGTGTTGCTTGTGCAGATGCATGCGAACGTATTTGATGTTATCGTGTGTACGCTATCCAGTGTGTTGTAGGGTTTGGGGTTTTAGGGTTTAAGTTCGTGCTGCCGTTGTTATATTTCATAGCCATGCCGAACTCTTGAACGCCAACTGACCATTGCTGGTTTGTCCATTTCATGAATTGTAAATGATCTATGATTGATCCGAGCCTCAAGAAATGTAACGTAAAAGCACCGACGACTCACCAACAGCCCTAAACCCTATCAGAGATGCACCGAATTCTTTCGTGCGACTTGTTCTCCACGCGTTCGAATGCTGCTGACATATTCTCGTTCCAGACGATCAGTGATTGTTCTTGGGCGTTTTGACATGCGTTGACTTCCATGCATTGGTATAGGGGTTATATTTAAGCGGAGCTTTGACGGATACAACCTATGTAGGCCGTTTTTTAGCCGATGCCATTCTATTATTTCAGAGTATTCTCTTTGTTCTCGCCGCCGACTCTAATTGCGTGTTATTTTCGATCTGTCACGAAGAGTTTAGAAGGGTTCTTCTACTTTTTGTGTATTAAACAACATTTAAAATTTGATCCTCAAATGCCACTTAGTGATTGTCAATTTATGCGTGCAAACTATGATATTTTTTTTTCAAAGTGAGGCATCAAGCTATAATCGGCAACAATTTGTATTGTTGAAAGTGAAAATATTTAGAACGACATCGTCTTCCAGGTCCTCTGATTATAAACTCGAGTCTTATCTGATATGGCCGGTTTTGAATCCACACTGGTTTCTTCTTGTGATTCGCTCGTTTACTTGCCCACGACCATTCTGAATATTAGAATATTGAAATACTCATTTCAAGTGGCTATCATCATTCACGTATTAATTGGTACCGTAGGCGACGAAACTCAGGGTAATTTTTGCACCCTATACCTTCTGAACGGCAGGGTGCTAAATTTGGTATTTCATCTTTAAATGGAGCGTTCCAAGGACTATTTAGCTCCTGGTACACAATACGCAGACAAATGATGGCTGTCTTCAAACTTTTTAATTGTATCTATCAGGATTTGCAAAATTTGATGTCAAGTCAGCCTCACAACGAGAACGGTAACCTTCACTAGATGGCAGATCACTAGTACAAGATTGACGACTTCATGGACGGAATACAGATCTGCGAGCGGTCGACAAGGTACATCCAAATTTCGTACGTGCATCGATTCCTTGTCGGCCAATCATATGTACCTTGTCCCAAAGATACCCATGGTTTCGCGAGTCACTCACAATCATCTCCCACTCGCCCGACACAACTGAAGCAGAGTAATCGTTTAATTATCGGTATTTGCTTCTCAGATTGTATTTCACTAGGCTAGGATAATCAGCTATTGTTGTCAGGTGAATCGATATCGATATCATAGACGATGAGGCAACATGTTGCTTTCTCTAGATCCATCACAGAAACGAAAAGGCCGTTTGGCAGATTATTTCTGGACGACGATATCAGCAGTATACACGCCGTGTGCTGAACTTTTTGGTGATATATTCAACAGTGACATTGCAGTATAATATATAAAGAAACAATCAGAAGTTTTGTAGGTCGCATTGTATTACAGACAATGGTTTATAAATTTGGAAAGCAGAGACTCGCCGTTCCTATTTATCGTTTGGGTTGTACTCTCACCTTTTGGTTGAATCACAACCGCCATTTACTTCAGGATGAAACTACGTGCAAACCGACATTGCCTCAGTTCATACGCTGCCATTTCTTCTGTGTACAATCCACATGTAATTGACATTGCATATTACTGGTAGTATCAAATCTATACGTTTGAGATTCTTTTGGTCGGTTTAAATTACCAATAGTAAATCAGTCGAGAGTGAGGATCGGTAACATCATTGCAACGACAATCTTTAGAGATTCGTATCGGCGAAACGATCACATGGAAACGGTCTCGAGTACATAATGTTGCTCTTGCTATGCTTCTTCACAGAGAAAGCGGTCAGCAATACCACATTGTAACATATTATGAATGATATTTCATTTTTGGGTATTCTCGCTGTTACGTACAAACACTGAGCAAGATAGTTTCCTTGAAGATGATTTATGTCTGAATGTGCACGTGTATTCGAGCTATATTGTATAGATTTGATACTCGATTCGGAATATCGTTCTCTGCCTGCGATTGAGGTCCCATGACTTTTGAATATTGCCACTTGATAATGATATGAGCCCACGCAGGACGCAAATATAAAAGCAGTTATCGGCATCTTGACAATGAGAAACACGGACATATGGCAACTTTTCTACACATACATGAGAGGAGGCAGAAGAGGTTGTTATGCGTCTGAAGTCTTTAAATGTATGCAAGAAAACACATCTTATATTGTTGATTTCAGGAGCACAGCACATAAAATTTGCAAAGTAAGGCCACACTTATCACTCTTTGAATAAAATTCAAGGTGGTACCCAGGCACGAAAGAATGTGTGACTACACATCCCTCTGGTCCGACAGGGCGTACTAACCGATTTTGAACACAACACCATAGTGCTATCTTTCAATACCAAAATCACTATCCCTCAAATAGTGACAGAAGGGTAAAAAAATACGCTTGATCCCTCACGATGTCATGCAATTAATGGCGTGCAATTTAATCTGATTCCGTTGTTTGAGAGAGCTATACTATAGACATTCTCCGTGTGTCGAGCCTTAGAAGCTATTCGCTCATGTGTGCGAAGCCGACTTCTGCAGTGCACTCTATTGTGTTTAACGGACAGCGTCGGGGGAGCCACTCGAAATCTGCGTTTGAATACCACTCATGATGTAGCTAAAACGACAGGCTCCTTCTTCACATCAACACTTTATTTTGTATCCGTTGCAGATACGCCAGTGGTTGAGGACTTTTGTATCGGCGGAGTTCGAGGTCGCGATGCAGCTGCGCTACCTTGTCCAGGATGTCTATTCAAGGCTGGTTGATTGAATTTGGCCGGCTGTCCTTGTGGTTGTCCAGTATGCAGTTGCTGCTGTTGTGGACGCTGCATCGAACCAGACAGTACGCTGGCATTGTGGTGCGATGCCAAGTTAAGATTCGCTGACTGGTCACTGGGCTGACCAGCAGTGGTCTGAGTGAGCTGAGCGTTATTATACATATTCTGTTGGTGTTGTTGCATTTGCTGTTGCAGGTGTTGCTGCTGCAGCATGTGTTGTTGTTGCAGAAGTTGCATGTGTTGCTGCTGTTGGTAGTTTTGAAGTATTTGTTGCTGTTGCATGTGCTGCTGTTGCAACATCGCTTGCTGCTGCTGTAGCAGCGACTGCGGTTGTGAGATAGGCTGAAGTTCTCCAGTTTGGCTGGCTGTCCCTCTGGATGCGGCTGATGGAAGAGTTGCAAGAGTGGTAGGGCCATTATGTGGTGTATTGCTATTACTATGTGAGGGATTGCTATTGTTGTGCTGCGCAATGTTCTGGTTATGATTGTTGTTGTGGCCAGTAGATTGGTGCATATTGACATTCGGCAGCGGCTCAGGCGTATTTTGCAATGAAGGGACGGATGCACGAGCATTCGTTGCACCACCGCCACCGTTATTCGCTCGTTGCTGTGCTCCACCCGCCTTGTTTGACATCTGGGCTTGATTTTTGGTCGGAACTTGTCCTGACTTACGTTTCGCTTCTTGCTGCTTTTGTTGCTGATTCATAGGCATTGAATTAGATGCTGACACTCTGCTATGCTCGGCAATAGATGAACCTTGGCCCCGGTTAATATTATTCGAAGCCGGCATACTGGAGGTTTGTACCGCAATTAGTTGCTGCGGGGTTGCTTGTGCTTGTGCTTGTGCTTGTGCTTGTGCATGTTTCTGTGCTTGTTGCTCTCTAATTTGCTTTTGTTGCTGCTGCTTCTTCTGCAACACCTGCTGAGCGCTGTGTCCGCCTACTGGAGCTTTGGCGCCGCCACCAGTACCAGTACCGGTTCCCGCATTCCCTCTGACACTTGAACTCGCACCACTCTTGGCTGTAGGACTTGCACTACCTTTAACAGCCGTGCTCGGTCCTTTACTGGCACTCTCAGCCACAGGTTGGCCCTGCTGCTGCTGCTGCTGCCTAGTTGCTGCACGTGTTTCTTCTGCATCTCTCTCTGCTGATTTTGTTGCTGCAGTAATTGTGCGTGCGGTGTGGGGTTGGGTATGGAGCCCTGCTGTGGCGGTGGTTGTGGCTGCTGATTTTGTTCCGATTGATGCTGCTGCTGCTGCTGCTGTAGATATGCTTGCTGTTGCATATACTGCATATGCTGTAGCTGCACTTGCTGTTGCTGCTGTACGAGCGGTGACTGAGGATGCTGGTCACTCCACGATTGCTGTCCATACTGGGCCTGTTGCAAGGTCTGCGCATTCTGCATATTCTGTGCCTGCAAGACATGCTGGGAGTTCAATTGTTGCTGCTGCTGCGGTTGTTGCAGTGGCACTGTGGGAAACGCGCCCATGGGTGTCACCAACGGCACACCAGATGTTACTATATCAGTAACACCGGGAACTACTGCGTGAGCCGGTGTTGGTATTTGCGCCTGAGCGAAGGCACCCATCTGCTCCTGAGTGGGAGTTGCACGTCGCATTTGTGGCTGCTGAAAGGCCGGTAAATGATCCTGCGCCTGCATCTGTGTCTGTGGTGTTGTCTGCCCCGACTGCGGGACTGGCTGCGTGGGCGCAGACTTTTCCTGCTTCAGCGTCGATGTGCTATTGTACATCCAGCCAGGCGTGTTCTGAGCCCCTACTATGGCCGCCTGCTGAAACACTGGCGGATGTGTCGTGTACAACCCATTCGCACCATACACACCATGACTATCTATCGGAACGTGCACAGGCACGCCAGCATTTAGACCCAGACCATAACCCATAGGTACACCGACCACCTCTGCGTGGGGGTAGCCCCCATTCATATCCATACCGCTGTACGTATTCGTACGCTGTGAGTCCCAATCCACAGAGGCATCCTGCGTGTGCGAGACCGCACCATCCGATACTGTAGCAGAACTGAAATCACTAACCCAGTTATTAGCGGCCGGGTCAGAAATCTCCGGCATACTCGCTCGATGGTCAAACTCCGTGCTATTGTCCATACTCCCCCTGTCCGTGAACTCTTCATACCCCGCAGTCTGCGCAAACCCATCGTGGGATTGCCCGTTATTCGAGTAACCATTTTCTGCAGTCATATCAGAGCCGTAATTCATATCATGATATGCACCGACAGGCTGATAGGCACCCATAGGCACCTGATTATCGCTCCCCGCGTGTGCGTAAGGCATCTGCATGCCATCGTACATGTCCGGTACATACGCGACATGCTGTGGATGCCCCATATCCATCTGCATGGGCATGGGCATGACCCGCTGGGTGCTACCCTGTGCCTCATCATACACCGGGGCCATCATCATAGGCTGGAACTGCTCATTACTTTGCGGCGCTTGTACTATAGGTGGGATGGAGAAGTTGTCCTGTGTGACGGCTGTTGTGTAGGGATCGGGAGTCTTGATCCCTCTTTTCTCGCACTCCTGTCTGAGTTTGCGATTATTTTCGAGTAGTAACTCGTTTTCCTTGTTCAGCGCCACGAACTGTTCTTTCATAAAATCCTATGAGTAGAAAAATAGTCATACAATAGATATTACTATATGTGCCTCATTATACAGCAAGAATCTGAAACGCAAACGGATGTAGTACGGTCTATGGCACATTTAGCACTTGAAAGCCGCTTTACGCATGACTATACTTCACAGATGCACAGTCACTGCCTTTAGACAGCACACAAAAGTTGAATTAGACTCTAGACTCAAACATCCCCAACGCATGCAAATCAGTTACACCGCGTTTAAAGTTAGGACAGGTCGACACCTACACTCAAAGAGCGCGGTACACAAATATACCGCTGATGGTAGCGCACATTGTAAACAAGGGCTCACTGGCAAAGCTTGAAATGTAAAACTACATAGCAACTTCCAGAAGAAAGGTTTGCCGCTGATATAATACACGTATATAGGTCGAATATCAAACTCATGCGCATGCAATAGCCGCCGATGATGCTATACATAGAGTTTACACTACTACGTGCCTCAAGAATGAAATTTTCTCCATATTTCAGGCTATTTACATGGTACACGACAAGTAAATCCGGTAAGTTGCTAACCACTGTGCAAAAAGCACACACACCTATCAGAGAAGATACTGGATTCTGAGACAAAAGATACGAAGAGAAGCATATATAGCCGGAGACATACCAACTTGTCCATGAACGTGCCGCTGGAAATGACATCCATGCCCGGTCGATGGAATTCGATGAGTTTTTTGAGCATCTTCTGCTGCTCCACATTACTCTTCCTAACCTTCTTCAGCGCATCCAGACCCGTCTGGGCAACCCTCCTGAAATTCACCGGCACGGGCATGTACTTCTGGTGCACCCCTTGGGGATCCACCGGCACACCGTTCACACTCACATCGTCCGCCGACACATACACGTAGTTGAGATCATCACTCTCCATATCATGGCCTGCTTGGTGCGTGTCTTGGACTTCCATACCCACGGGCATAGCCTTACCCCCATGGGCCTCACTCCCCGCCGGTATACCCCCAAGCACATCCTGCTGCGTCATTGGCTGCGGATGTCCATCGTCCATCAACGGCATGCCGACCGATGAGTACATAGATTGACTGGATGGCATATACATAACTGGCGTTACATTCGAGGCGGTCTGGTAGAGTATCTGACCCCCATGAGGGTGCACGAGCGACATGATGGGCGATCCTAGCTGCCCTCTGTGCTGGTGCTGTTGGTGTTGGTGTTGGTGCTGGTGCTGCAACTGCTCCATGCAGTGCTGAGTCATATGGTGTGGGGTGGGAGTGAGCTGTCGCGGCGGGGCGTGTGAAAGATCAATAACGCCGTGTTGTAGTGATCTAAAGCGTCCGACTGGAATGGCCCCTCGTACCTGTGTTTGAATCGGCGCCGTCATCTGAGCCTGCGCTGCAGTATGTGCCGCTGCATGTCCCTTACTACCAGAAACATCCGGCACACCGTTCACCACAAACCGAGAGGGCGTGGGAGGCACACCATGTAGTCCACTGGCGTTCTCTGCATGCTTGATATCGCCATTCACACTCCTCACCACCCCGTCGGCCGTTGTGTACAGATGCGATGATGTATCTCCTACAGGTAAACCTACAGACCCAGCCACATGTCCATGAACACCCATACCCACGCCAGCACTACTGAATATATTGCTACTCTGGTGACGCACAACCGTTGTACCATTCGAATCGGTATCGGTAGTTGTTGTGGTAAGGGTGGTGGTGGTTATTGGTTGACTCAGCGCTGGTCGGGTGCTCCCCAGTACACCGCCGCCACCCCCTCCTCCGACAACTCCATTTGGATGCGTATCTTTCACTTTAAATCTACTTCGTGAGTACTCCATATCCGGCATTTGAGCCACCGACGGAGCCGCGTACATGGGTATTCCCGGATTCACCGCCACCCCGACATTATCCGTCGCCAACGGTATGAGCGCTACAGTCACACCCTGTCCACTCGAACCCACATTGGCCAGTGTAACGGTACTGGCTCCCGCACTGTTCAGGCCACTACTAGAACCACTCTCGACCAGATTCAACACACTGTTATTCTTACTGCTACCGGCGCTACCGGTCGCCACATCTGTGGCATTCACGCCGACAGCCCCCACACCCATGTTGGGATCGTATATGGTGAATCTGCTGGGCTTCACCCCACTCTTGGCGGTGACCACAGGCGCAGACGTGCTTGACAACGGGTTCATGAAATGGGTGGGATCGGACTTCATGCGCTGTGCCTCAGCACGCACTTCTAATAACAGACTCTCTGATACCGGACTGGGCAAGGATGGTAGGGACCCAGGGGTGGGTATACCACGCCCACCTCCCTTAACCCCGGCTGAGCTTCGCTCCGGAATGGCCTGCGGCGGTGTTATCTTGCGTGCAGTTGATGATTGCGCTTGCGCTTGTTCTTGTTGGGGTATACGTGCGGTTGTACCACTAGCAATCGCACTCGCAGAAACATCCGGGATTTTCGATTCACCCTGCTTCGCACCGCATGTCGGAGCATTGTCATCCTTGATAACAGTATCTGCCAGCACACGTACGGATGATACAACCCCAAATGGTGCGGTCCCTTTTGCACCGTGTTGTGTGTGGTTACTATCACTGTCGCTGGTATTGTTACTGGAGTTCACCTTCTGCACACTTACACTAGCCACCCCACTCATCGGCTTTCTCACCACAGCCAGAGGCGAGCCGGCCCGTTTAGGCCCTTCCTGTGGCAGTGACTGCCTAGACCCCAACTGGCCCGATTTCTTCGCGACTACACCATTGCGCTCACGCCCCACACCCTCCGCACTCTTTGTATTCCCTTGTGGACCCTTCCTTGTATCCTTATTTGTCTCTTGGGGGCAGCGCATGTCGGTCTGAGAGTGCCCTTCAGTACTGGTTATATCAGTGTCCTTGCTAGTCTTATCAGCATCAAGATCCTTACCGCTCGTACTCGCATCCATCTCACCGTTGACATTCTCACCAGAATCTTTCTCTGTGCTGCTTTCTCCTACTGTGGTATGCACCCCTCCCGCTGCACTCGTAAGTGTAGGGACTATTATTTTATCATGTGCTTGTTCCGTATCGCCGGGTGACGAGCTCCTGCTTGAGGGATCCCCGCGTGTAGCCGTGCTCGTATCTGTATTGATATGTAGAGGTACATTTGTACTGGCATCTTTGACTGCACTTTTGGGTGCATCTGGACTGGCATCGTTGAGTGCACTTTTGGGTGTTCCCATGTTCTCAACAACATCGGCTACGGCCGTGAGCTTGAACCGACTCACGCCTGTACCGGTCTTAGTCATCTTGGCCTTCTTATCACCCTCCATAGTCACTCCCTGCCGATATATGTATGCCTATCAATCTACCAACCAATATGTACCTACGACTTGACACGCTCTTCTCACACAGCTTGCCCACAATATATACAATACACGAGCGCTAGTGATCCAAGTGCGGATGTGAAGGCGGTTTGTCTGATGCCTATAGGTGAAGTACTTTTTTGTACTTGCTTCGTATCAGTAATGCACGATGAAAGCGGTGTATGTACAGGGTAGTGTAATCCAGTACGTGCAGCGTGTCGTATACTGAGGTCACATACAGTATCTATACCCTTATCTTTGTGACATCTGCGCTCTACTAGCAGGGAGTACACCAAAACAAGGTATGGTCTTCGTTTATCTTATCAGACTACTCTCAGTGCCGGCCTATACGGGCTCACGTCTTATAAATCAGTACCAAAACGCATACATCGGACTTAAACTTCACGAATGCGAAGCATGTGACCAGATTCACTCATGTGATAGTCCTTGATACGCGCGAGGGTTGCATTGCTACGGTGCTTCAAGCGTATCCAACGGATCTCATACACAGAATCACCCTCGCAGCAAGCACGTAAAACTATCTGGTTGATCCGCAAGCATCTAGTACTATGTCTAATCAGATATGATATAGCAACTAGCTCATACAATGCTACTAGTAGGCTTATCGAATCGTCCTGATATAAATATCACGTACACCCGCACCAGGACAATATGTACATATTCACACAATTTAATTTATGATAACTACAACCAGAGTGGGTTTGTCACTTCACACTAGCACTGACAGCAGGGGATTTTTAGGTATATTTTTCTCAGGTATCCCTTATAGGGTTTTTGTCGTTCACATGAAAACTAAAAAAAGGTTGAAACTTGGTTTTTCAGTTTGTTTATACCGGGGGAGGGAGGGCTGGCGGGTTGCGTCTTGTCACGTCGGTTCATAGTAGTGAATAAACCAGAGAAAGGTTTTCGGTTCATCTTTATCAATATATTATTTCATTTATTTTAATATATAAAAAAACTGAATCCATTTATATAAATACTAATTAAAAAAAAAGGGTTTTTTAGAAACAACGTTCGAAACAGAAGAAATAAACAAACAAATAAATAAAATAAAAATATGATGACTCGTTTCTGCTCATTTCTTAAATTTTATATCGTTCTTTTTAGGGTTTAGAAATGCAGTAGTTTTTTTAATACCAACAACAATATTAAATTAGCTATTGAAATGCTTTATTTCTCTCTTTATATAGTGAACTACTTTTAATGCTAATATTACTCTCCTGACAACTCTAAAGCACTTGAAGCGGACAATCACGATAACGACTTAAGCATGGCGGATTCTCAGGGCGCAGAGCTACATGCTGCCAGTGACAACACGAGTCAAACATATGCCAAACTCCCTTCTACACAAGCGACTGGCAAATTAGATCGCGTAGCTACTGCTGGGTGTAGTTATGTGTGTGGTATCTATTAATACGTTTATTTAATTATACAATCACACACACATACACTAACTCACTCACTCACTCAAACACGCACACCAACACACACACACACGCGCGCACGCGCGCACACACACACACATACATATGTATACGTATATATATATATATATATATATATATATATATATATATATATATATATATATATATATATATATATATATATATATATATATATATATATATATATATATATATATATATATAGGTACGCGCACGCACGCACGCACAATAATGCAATGCAACATTGCATATAGCGCGCATGCGGACGTGCGTACGTACGTGCATACGCACGCATACGTACATGCATATAACGCATAATGTGTAATACATCATACGTGTAATAATCATCATCATCATATATCAATATGTGTTATATATATATTATTAATGTATTATACATATGGTATTATGTATGTATATATACATATCGTATATGCATTATAATATGTATATTGCCATACATAATATGATATATTATAATATATATTATAATAATATATTATTATATGTAATATGTAAATAATATACATATATTATTATATATGGTGATAATATATAATAGCATAACATATATATGCATGCAATATATATATATATGCATATATTAATATACGCATATATATGCACGCATGTATCATCATAAATACATGATAATAATGCATGTTGACATATGATATATATATGTGATATGTGCATGTATGTATGTACGTGTAATACGCATGTATGTATGTATGTATGTCTATATGTATGTATGTATATTTATGTAAGTATGTATGTATGTCCACACACACACACACACACACACACAATCACACACACAATATATATATATATATATATATATATATATATATATATATATATATATATGTAATATATATATATATATATATATATATATCTCTACATAAGAATTAATGATCGCATTGGAATACATGCAAACATTCCCAACAACGACCCTTAAGCGAACTCCCTTATCGACGTTAATCATGTAGATTCAAGTCTCTGTCTATACATACACGCTATCGTTTGCGTCTGCACCCTTACCTTTGAAGCATCCGAATATTAATACTCGAATAAGTATCAGCTTGTCGCTCAATTTGCTCGGTCTTTTTTATATATGTTGCCTACGTCTTTTCAGTGGGCTCAAAGCCACAGTAAGGTATGATTTCGTCGCCGAGGGGCCAGAAGAGCTGGATCTTACAGAGGGACAGATTGTTAAGATTCTGGATATGGGGGCCGATGACGGCTGGTGGGAAGGCGAATGCGAAGGGGACGTTGGCATCTTTCCTGAATCATACGTTGAGGTATGCGTGTGTTTGCGGTTGGTGTTTTAGAGCAGAGTTTGATGTTGTGGTTTGTACTCACAGGAGATCGTGCTTCCAGGTTCAGTTTGGGGTCCGGATGACGTTCGTGCTGGTTTAAGGTGTACGTGTAGTTAGAAGTCCCCGCCGCTATGCGGTAATTATATGTCTGATCCCAAACTGTCTTCACGTTTGAACCGCTGGCTTGAGCTGCTTTTGCTTTGTATGTTGATATGGCAGATCATCGAAGACTACAAACCGGAGCCCGCAATTGAACACACATCCCATCTGGATCCTCAGTATACGGCAGGCAGCATGGGCGATGGAAGTTCGCAAACACAACTCGTTGCAAGTAAGCGGTATAAGACTCTATTAATGGGCTTCGTATATTGATGCAGCGGGCTTATCGGTATGAATTGTTAATTTTACTTTTTACCAACTTTCCTCACACCGAGTGTCGACTAAGATGCTGTAATTTCAATACATTCCCTCCTTCGATTCTAGAGCCGTCGGTAGGCATTGCCCCAGTGATGCCGGCTAGGCGTGAGGTGTGTCTAAGTATTCGTGCGATACTCGTCTAGTGGTTTTGCATGTTTGCACCAAATAATCGTGAGGTATGTGATTGGTAAGTGGGGCGTGTGGGACCAACATGCCTGGGTAGTGGGTATAGCGGATATGAGTCACGCCAAATGAGAGATATCCCTTTAGTCTATACTCTTTATGTTTCCAGTATGCGTAGGATTATGTGCAAAGAACGCGTGCAGTATTTGTGAAGTGTACTTGAGACACAGGAAGAAGACTGAGATTAAAAAAAGGCACGCGAATAGTCGTCTTCACGGACTTTTTGAAGTTGTAATGGGTTGTAGTAAACGCGTCAGTGAACTCTTAGTCAAACTGAGTGCCGGGTCGATACAGACGGTAACGCAACCGTATGTAGTTCTTCTTCTACGTATGTTGTCCTGCTCACAGCCGTAAGTCTTCAGTAGTAGCCACTCCTCGGTGTTCTCGTACATTAGCGTCTGGTGCAAACCGAATTTTTGAGAGACCGATGGGCAGATTCGCAACTTGAAGTTCATTCTCTCTTGCACACTTCACACTTGCAACTGCGGGTTTCTCCTAAACCTATACGGTGTATGGACTCGAATCAGAACCCACCAAGATAGATGTATCAGCAATCTCATACTCGGATACTAGCTTGTTACAAGTCATTTCCCCTTTTATGGACAGTAGGCTGTTGCTAATTGTGTACATCGTCATATCCATACGATTTATCGGTCTTCATACTTCATACCAGAATTTCGGGGCTGCCGATTCGTTACGGAAAAGCTACAATCCAGTGAACCGGATGTCATCGTTCGTCAAGATGGGCGCAGAGGAATATATTCTTGGTAGGCAAAGCATGTAGATAATTATTGGGGAAGTGCGGGAATCAATGGGGTAAATATGTTGGTCTTTGCTTTGTTTTCATACATAGCTACCAAGCTTACATGAAGTATGCCTTTTGACGCCTGCACGTATATTATCTAGTCGCATGTTGACACATTCAGATAGGTATATTCATACATCAACGTTTCAGACGTATACAAGCAATCTAGTCACTGCACAGGTGAACTACCAGGGCGTCAGTTAAACATCTGTCCCACAAATCTGCCCCACAAATTCATTTGCGCTACGATGCCATGTCCACACAGGGAACAGCAGAGTCATCGCCGATGTGAAGGACGATATGTCTATCAAAGTAAGATCCAATCGCAGGCGGCTGAATATCTTCTCAGACTACACGCGCTTCTCCACAGTCGTCTGTGTATTCTGTATTTATTTCGGAATGGGCTGTGGGTGCTGGCGATAGAGTATTGATGTGTGCTTGGCACGGTGTTGGTTTTATTATGATATTGAGTGCAGTGAGTGAAACGACACCAGAGTTCTTAAGGGTTCGTGTACGTATCTCTTCCCGTTCTTGTTTCGTAATCTACGTTGGTCAACCCATACCCGAGCTCGCTCATACGATTTATCGGTGTGTCGGGGCTGTGAGTTAGGCGAGTGGCTGTATTGCATATCAGGTGTAAAACACGTGAGGCGTATACTAATTTATTAACAAATTGCTACATGCCTCTGGTTCTCTAAGGCGGGTCCGTCATGGCACGATAGGAAGCCGTTCACAGTGGAGATTGGGGCACCGCGATCTGAGAAGAAGTACCACGGCATGAAGTCGTATATCAGCTACACGCTCACTCCTAGTGTATGTATACAGTTCGAAATCTATTCAAGTTATATATTGCTTGGTGCAAGTTTGGGAAGCTGATTTGTTTCTTATCCAGGTGGTGGCCACGATTCTTATTGTTCTTAGAATGTGCGCGTATCATTGATTTAGCCATTCATAGAATCATTATGCATGATTTCTAGATCCATGGAGTCACGGTATTTGAGTCTCTTGCTACTAACCTCAGTGTGTCCTAAGATGGTCGTGGCTAATTGATTATGACAAATATAATACGAATCATGCACGCACTCACTCAATCTCTCTCTCACACACACTCACCCACATACACACACACACACACACACACACACACACACACACACACACACACACACACACACACACACACATATATATATATATATATATATATATATATATACGCACACACACACACACACACACACATATATATATATATATATATATATTATGTATCTCATATTCTGCGGAATCTTAAAAAAAACAAATTTGCTACTTTTCTGAAACAAGACTCTGACCAAATTGCTGCACACGTACTCACAGGACACGAATATCCTCGTACGAAGGAGGTACAAGCACTTCGATTGGCTGTACAGTGAACTGAAGCGGAAGTACACATTCATTGCAATACCACCGCTGCCTCCCAAGCAATTGACAGGTGTGTTGGTGTCACCAATGTTTCGCTTATTGATGGAACTACAATGCGTTTGCATTTAGAATACAGCCAATATAATCCAGAAATAAAATAGTTGTAGGCTATCGGGTGTTATATTTTAGGCTGCAATTGTGTTGAGCGCTTTATTCCTCAGAAGCAAGGGCTATCTCTACACTCTTGCTCAATAGTATTGACTATTACATACCACGGCTACCGCCATTGAATACCAATTTCGGGCAAATTTGGCCTGTTTCCGAAATGTTCCATACTTGTTTTCGGCAAATTCTTCTGTGCGTCGGCTTCCACACATTCTCTCCTTAATATCTGAAGCTTCGTTTCATCCTGGCAGTCACTGGTATGTATCCATCACAACTGGCCTTGTTGTTCAATATCAGTATCTTAGTCATACCGTTGCGAACCAGCCTATGTATGTACTTATTGCTGATGTGTTATTATCATTCTTCAGCTTGTATTGGTACTATTCTGGCGCCGGTACTGTGCACATGTAACTGTTCGTTCCACATAATTTAAAACCGTATACATCTCCTCAAAAAATCGATTCAATTAATGTATAGGTATATTCGAAGAGGACTTTGTGCATCGGCGGATGAACATGCTGCAACAGTGGCTGAACAGAATGTGCGCACACCCTATTCTACAGCAATCGCCGTCGTTTCAGATGTTCATTCGTACTGAGCAAGATTCAGCGGTATGTTACTGGTTGTGATGGCTATATAAATATACATGTATCTTCTTGTGTTAGGTCGACACTACGCCTTTGTACATACTTGTAGCTTGGTTTCCTGAAGTGTTTTATTCACTTTTCTGTATGCGAATATATATATATATATATATATATATATATATATATATATACATATGCATATACATATACATATGCAGACATATGTATATATTATATTTATAAATATATACATATATATATATATATATATATATACTCACACACACACACACACACACACACACACACACACATATATATATATATATATATAGTTTTGTTGTAGCCTCATCGTCCAGTGTCTCACGCACTGGTGGTGCTAAATTGGTTTGCAGGAATGGAAAAAGGACAAACGAGACGTTGAGAACGATCCTTTGAGGGAAGGCTCGCTTTTCGCCTCGGTAAGAGCCCCGAACAACAATCTGCCTGAGAATGTGTAAGTGCCAACGTATTTATACATCGCTATCTTAAGTGCAAGACGAATATACATTTAAGCTCATTCTCGACTTCATACAGCTGGCATGTGTCATAAGATATCCAGGTGCGTATACACGGTCATGCACACGTATGCAGATACTATGTGCACACATTTGTGATTCTCTGGTTATGTACACACGTATGCACACGTATATGTACACTTACACATAAGATTCAATATTTTTGGACAGCGACTCCGAGATGTCAGCCTTTAAGGAGTACATCAAAGGACTGACGCATTCATCAGATGCCGTGAATAAACAATTCGACGACTTTGCCGGATTTGGCGCAGGTATGTAGTAGACTGTGTTTACCTACCCGACACGCAAATCAAAACGTATAGGTGTATCGCAATAGTCACAAGAGATAGTTTGGATTGTAGCACTCGTTTCATGATTGTAGTTCTTAATGTATATACACATACACATGTATCCTTAAATTCTTGAATGTAAATATTTATGATTTATGAAAGGTATTATGCGTACGACTTACTGGATCCTATATATATATATATATATATATATATATATATATATATATATATATATATATATATATATATATATATATATATATATATATATATATATATATATTATATATATATATTATATGATGTGTATGTGTATATGTATGCATATATATATATATATATGCATATATGTATATAACATATATATATATATATATATATATGGTATATGCATGTTGATGTTATGCATTATATGCGTATATATATATATATATATATATATATATATATATATATATATATATATATATATACATGCATACACACATAATATATATATATATATATATATATATATATATATATATAATATATATATATATATATATATATATATATATGTCATACATATATATATATATATATATATATATATATATATATATATATATATATATATATATATATATGATGTATGTGTGTGTGTGTATGTATGTATGTATGCAGGCGCACGCAAATAAATATAATATACATATTTTTGCTTTCTGAATATCACACGTTGTTAACTAAATTGGACTGTTTGTAAATTTTTCAGTGGTGTCTAGAGAACATCAGAAATTAGCGGATGCGATGATGTTGCTGGCCAAACCACCCACCGAGGGTCTCATGACTGCATGTTGGCGTGCGACGTGTGCAGGTTCGTGCATGTGCTGGATTGTTTTCTATGGTTGTGTGTTTTAGCATTATCAAGATCCGTATGCCTTGTTTGCTATACTTTGTATCTTTTGCTTGTTTTTGTCGGTAAGCTATCCCCAGATGTGTATATTGTACATGCTTTTTGAGTTATTGTGTTGGGTGTTGTTCACATAGATCTATGTGTAAATTCAAACTATATCTTCTAGTATGGCATGATAGCATATATATATATATGATCATATCTAGTATTTAGCTGGAACTTTTTATAATCTGTAGCGGACACAAGGGCCACCAGAGGAATCATGGTCATGTCTCAAGCGTTTGATGCTATTGGTCAGATGTCCAAGCGGAACTATCCGAGACACGTGCAAATGGTGTCTGATATCACAAAGGTAGGTCGCCGATCTAATTACACTACAACCACGTAAAATGACGTTTCTATCCCTCGGGATAAGAGGAGGAGTAGATATAGGCCTGTATACATTGGTTATCAATCTCGTACTTCGACGCAGAACCCGGTGGTCGAGTTCTATCTCATTCTCAATCTGTATTATTTGCATAGTGATGCTAGGTGCTGCAGGAGTATATTCGGTTGATCTTTTAATACGTGAGAACCGGATGTCATAGTCACGTGTGCTAGCTCTAGGAACTTATTTTTTTTTGAATGTGCTGCAGGAATATACCAGAATGATACCTCAGTACGAAAACATTGCAGACGCGCAAGCGCTGGCGTCCCACAAAGCCAACGATGCGATGGCCGGCCTAGCAGAGGGCAAATTAGAGGTGTGGTCGTGGATTTTACGATTTTCCAGATAGGTCGTTTTACAATTATATGTACACCTTTGGAGTTAGTATGTGCCGTTAGAGGAATAGGATGTGCGTTGCTATTGCTTGAAGCGGGCATGGTAAGGAACGGAAGGCATAGAGTGCAAGTGGTTTTAATCGATAAACCTCCAGATATCCAAATTTTCAGGTATTGAATGCACAGCGAAACTGACTCACGGATACAGGCAGTCTTCTCTGCTCTATATGGTCCCAAGAGTGGTTGTATTGTTGTGATACCATGGTACTTGTAGTTCATATAGACGCAGGATAGGTGTGACCATTCAATGACCTGTCGACACCATTGGATTCGCCTCGTTACTGCCAATGCTACAGTAGACATCACATGAGTATCAGCGTGTGATATACAAGATCCTCTGTCAATCTATGTACCCAAATTTGGTACCTGTGAAATTTGATTCACACGTTTTGATACCCTATGTATTCGAAGAACGACAGGCCAAACCCCTCTCACACTTGTACATCACATATTCATGAGTATATGCGCATACATATATATGTATTTGCTTTAAGGTATCATGACTAGGCTCACCCTGGGCGCTTGCACTTCTATTATTTGATAGGTGTCATACAGCAACGCCGTTCAGGACAGATATGAGGTCATATCGAACATAGCACTTGCTGAGGCGAACAACTTTCATGCTTATAAGGAAAAAGATTTCAAAGCGATGATGGAGCGGTTTTTAGACGGACAAATCGATCATTACAAAGAGGTGCGTGTGCATCTATGTGTTGCCGATGAATTTTATCAGTGGCACTGTGTTACTTTTGTGCGAGTCTGTCTCAAACTGTATGCATGTCCTATTTTCCTGCCTGAATGGCAGCCAGGCATCAATAGTAGTGTATTTGTGGCCTAGCGTATTTGCAGGGTCTGGGAGAGAAATGGTCTGAAGTTGTCAGTAGACTGGTTTGATAGGAATACGTGCATACCGGTGTGCGTAGGCGCGGTCGGGTGTGGACGAGCTAGTATTCTGATTATTGAATGCAGTTTTCATCTTTGGGGTGCATTTGACTATTTCATACTTAGATTGGTACGGGTGTGTATAATGCAAAAGTGAGGGATGTATATGTAAACCAGCATATTGAAGGCGGCTTACTATTCCCTTTCTTAGGTCCTCATTCACATCGAATAATTGTGCAATTTCATGTAGCATTGGTTGCCAGCTATAGCTGTTGAATGATATGAGATTCCCATCTTCGATCCACGCCCTTCATTTAAGGTGTTGACGAAACTGGAAAAGGCTAGAGAAGCAATTGAAGAACTCTGAAGGAGCTGAACCCTGTGCCTCCCGGAATTGCTAAAGGCCGTACTGTCCTTCATCCGAGGAAACCTTCGTATTATACCACCAACAATATGTATACCTGTGTGTGTCGTGCAGATAATTACATTACGAGCTGGTACGTTATCCGTTCGAGGGGCTACGCTACGTAGGGTGTTTGTCAATGATTTTTATCAGTATCCAGCATGGCCATGTCGGAGAGTATTGCGTATCTTCCTCTAGCAAAGATGTATTGCGACTCAGGCTTTCGGCGCGCTTTGTTGCACTGATTACGGAGCTGCTTACAGCCCCGCCTCAACCCCGTATGGTCTCCTTTGCATTTGTCAAGCGACCAAATACACACGAATCAGGATGAAACTCACAAGTCGAAGCGGGCTGAGCCTTCTAGAAATTCATATTCGAATATTAATTGATTCATTCTTAGAAAAGATGGTCAAAACAGAAACTCATGCAACTATGCCACTTTTGAAAACCTCGGGGTTTATTAGTTTTGTAGTGAGTCTTTGTTTGATTTTCTTTTAACTGTTTATATTTTGCTAAAAGCTATGTATGCAGAAAAAAAACACTAAAATGATTCATTGATTCTCCCCTCTCACACAGAGAGAGAGAGGGGAAAGATGACCAAACATCGATGATTTGTTCGGAACGATCAATATTGCGTGCCATTGGTCCCGTAGAGATGAAAAGAATGTCCTGATTGTCCTCTGTCTCGTTTTTATGTAAAAAGGAGACCTAGTAGTCTGGTCTTATTACTGACCCTGTCAGCCTGGCCCTCCTGTGTAAATTAACTCTAAAGTTCATGAAAGTCAAAACGCTCCTATTTACCGCGATTGCTTCAACGCTATGTATTTCTCATCATCGGGTGCTCTGACTCTCTACTCTCTATCTCTCTCTTCAGTAGTGGAGTATGGTAGATTGTATTTAGAATGTGGTGTACTGTGTGGAGTGTAGACAGTAGTGAGTAGACCCCATTGGCATTTAAGTCATCTTTTGAAGATATGTATATTATAAATAGGATAAAATCTATCAGTGAGAACTGCAATTGACCCCGCAGGATGGCGAATCTCCAACAGAGGTATTTACCTATATTTGGGGGTTCTTTAAAAAAAAAAACACAAACAAACATAGTGCGAGTCTGCGAGATTGCAAGGACTCCGAGGAATCGGCACAACAGTCAGCAGCAGCCTACCAGCAGCCTACTCGCCACTCCTGATTCCGCCAGTGCCGCCACGCCTTGTATATTTAAAAAAGAAAGGTTAAACTCGCGTATGTATTTACCTTCATATGCACATACAACCGTATTTTTAAAATATTTACACCTCACAATTTGTTTTTAAAAAACAAATGAAATATGTCTTGATTTCATTTTCTTGATGTCGCTCAGTCTCTCAGACTTCTGAAGTTCAGAGGCTCAGACCCCAGTGAGGCAGTGACCATTCACCATTGAGTCATTGACCACTGATCACAGTCCACACTCCACAGTGACAGTCCACACTCACCACAGTGAAGAACAAATAAAGATGACCAAATTTGATTGTCAATATTTGCCATGGATTATAATACAAAATACACATTGGTGAGTGGTGATTGGTGAATGAGCTATAGTCCTTCCTACTCTCTAGAGCAGATCTCGACGCGCACGTGAAATCACCGTTTTATTTTAAAACATAACAATCTGGATTCTGGGGCCTGGGCCCTGGACCCCTGGTCCGAGGATCTGTTTTTACCCTAACCCAGTGCAACAAAGTGCACAAAGACGAAAAAGCAAAAGGGAAATATTCAGAATAAAAAGTTCGATTTTTTAAAAGTTGGAAAAGAAGGCTACGAAAAAATATATACATATCAACTTGAGCCTTGAGGTCTGAGGCAACAAACAAAAAAAAAATAAGAATATTCAGGCTACATATATATGCCATTATATGTACATAATGTATGTCGTATGATACTCACAAGTCGGATTTTGCAATATATATAAATATATTCACAATATGTATGAATATATCTATTATACATAACTATATGACATAAATATAAATGTTTTTAAAAAAATATATATAGTGTATGAATGCAATTTTAAAATATACGAAAATTGCATCCATACACTTTATACATTGGTCGTACTGTAGTCGGAAGTAGGATGCGTCATGCGATAGATATAAATATATCTACCATTACCAAAAATATTATTGGCTATCTACAATATTGAGCTTATATTGTTCTTACAAATAGTCCGTCCCAACGATATCCAAGAGATGTCGGATGAATAGTAAAATAAATTCCACCACATCGTTGGGAAACACATTTTCATGAATAGTGACTTATTGGTCGTAACCCTGCTTCGGACTTCAATACTCTTGTGAGCTCAAAATATTGAGTAATCTGAGGTTTTAGCTTTCCTAGCAACTTCATATTTTCTATATAGTAAATAAATATTTTTTTTGTTCATCTTGAAAACGTAGAGACAAAAACATGCACATAGTCTGCCGAAACAGTAAAAAAGTCATCCACATGCAGAGTGCGGAGTGCGGACTTACCTATCAGCTATAAACGTTGGACTTTTATCGTTAACTTTTTGATAAATAAAAGTTATAACGTTTAACTTATTGAGGCTAGCTTGCAACTTGCATCGCACAGAGAAAACCTCCTCTCTCTCTCTCTGTGTGTGCTCAATGTGCTGGTAGAGAGAAGAAAAGAAGGCTATGAAAAACGAATTGTAAAAAAACCCCCAAAACAAAACAAAAAAGTACATCCACATCATTTTTTACTTTATTACATAGAACTCTTATTTATTTTTGCTCTTGCCGCCTCCCGTTCGCCCAAAGTCCGATGTCTGATCATCTTCAATTTTCAAACTCGCATCATCAATGATCATAAAATAAAAAACTATACAAAAAGACGAAAGGTACTTTTTTTTAAACCTGACACCCCACGGTGACTATTGGCCTACTGTGGAGTCCTAAACTGGACTCCCCAGTGAAGTCCAGTCTCACTCAAGAGAAGAGAGCAAGTCTCCAATCTATAGTACATAAATAGCGAACTGGCGATGGGACCGCAGGGCGACGTAGGGCGGTAGGACGTAGGCCCGTGCCCGTACAGCGTAGGCGTAGCCCGTGGGTGACTCTCTTTCAGTGAGCGAGTTCTCGGGAAAATAGGGACTGGAGAGGGGAGAACTGGAGACCTCTGGAGACTGGAGACTGGGGACTACCTAAGACGAGAGTAGAGTGACTGGATAACTGGAGAGTGGAGACTAAGTCCCGAGTCCCGAGTCCCGAGTCCCGAGTCCCGAGTCCCGAGTCCCGAGTCCCGGGTCCCGAGTCCCGAGTCCCGAGTCCTGCGACAAGTCCAGAGGCTAGCCTAGTAGAGTCCTCTAACACTTGTGAGACCTGACAGTCTGGAGGGTGGGTCTGTGGACTTGGGGCTCGAGCCTCGGGGCCTGGGGCTGGGGACTTGAGGCTTTAGGTACCTAAGAGTCCCTGTCAGTCTGTGACTATGTTTCAGACACTCAGACTGGATTCACTTTAAAAAAAAAAAAATAGAGAAGTAATAATGTATTTAATTATTTATTGTTTTGAAAAGAATCTCTGACCTTTTTTTAAATTAAAATTATAATTACAATTGTTTTACTCCTGCAGTCCTGACAACGGCGACATTCCTTGAGTAGTGCCCATCACCAACCCTTGCGCCTTGCAGCAGCGTGAGTAAATGACTAAATGTAGTAAAAATTAACACATGTAGTTGATTCATGAGTCATGGCTGGTTGGTGACTTATGGCGGTGAAATAAAATATATAGATTATATTTTATATTTATAATAATTAAAAACTTGTTTTATTTTAACTATATGTCGTATATATAGTAGTAGGTATTCCTATTTGTATAATTGTTTGTAGAAGATAAAAACAACATGAATTCAATTGAATACATGTATGTGATATCAGTCGGTTCAAATTTTGTCATATTTGCAGATGATTATTTGATGAGGAAGATAATCACTGAAGATATTCTGTCAATCGTGTATTCGCTCCAATAACTCCATTCTATGAATGTATACAATTTGTTCATATTTGCTCTTCGCTCTTGTTGAGTATATCCACGAAATACAAATCAGTGAAATCAATACAGTAATCAGGTACTCAGTAGTCACCGCTCACGACTACGAGTCATGAACTCACAGCCTCTCACAGTCTCACACTCACAGCAACACAGGGCACAAAGGGTCAGAGAGTCAGAGTCTTCAGTAACTTCAAAGTAGACTGTCAGACACAGTTGTCAGTCAAGTCATACATGTCACAACTTTTAAAAGTCTATTTGCACTCGCTGGACGTCTGAGTCGCTCTCTATAGTCGCTACTACACTTTCGTTTTATGTCTACAGTCGACACTCTCGACTGTTGTACTTGTACACTCTATTACTACAGTCTGCGGCGGCCTCATCTGCGCCTTTGCGCCTCTACAAGTCTACGCCGTTGATGTGAAACAGTCTGAAGTCTGCACTGTCCCACTGTCTACACTGCACTTTACAGTCTACAGTCTACACTGTCTGCAGCCCGCTTACACTATTTTTAGAAGTATATTGTACACTACAATCTACTCTACAGTCTACACTCTACACTGCTACAGTTTATACTACAGTTCAGAATCTACACTCCACTCTACACTACACTCTACACTGCTACAGTTTACACTACACTTAACTAAAGTTTACAATTTACACTCTACACGCTACAGTCTAAAACTCTCTCTATGACTACAGTCTACACTGTATATACAGTGTTTACTGTAGAGAAAGTAGACTACATCTACCCTCTACACTCTCTCTAAGTCAATGTGTCTACAGACAGCTATTTACAAAACGGAGACGCAGAGTGTCTGAGTCTCTGAGACAGTCAGCAGGCTCAGGGCCTCAGCACTCAGCTGTCAAGTGACAAATGACAGTCTGTCAGTCACACTACTTTCGCTATGGTAAAAACTGAAAATGCTCTTGTTAGTTTGTAGAGACTAGAGAGATAGACTAAATATCGAGAGTAAAATAATAGTTGAAGATTGCAGAAAATAATAAAATTGACCCCTGGACTTTGGAGTCAGGACTCACAGCAGGAGTGGACCGTGGTCCTTTTGTTTTTGACTTCAATCTTTTTGTGCTGTCAAAAATATAAAGGCCAATGACAATCGTGATTCGTGAATCGGGCGCAAGACTCAAGAGAGGGAGAGGGGGTATGTACTGGACTACTACTATGTATTAGGTTTACTGAGGGGGAGGAGCCGGCGGCCCAGGGCTACTTCACACTCACAGTAGTAGAGAGACAGTAGCCACTCACGCTGTGGGTAAATGGGG
The DNA here is from genome assembly GCA_001586965.3 of Sphaeroforma sirkka. Lineage (NCBI taxonomy): Eukaryota > Ichthyosporea > Ichthyophonida > Sphaeroforma > Sphaeroforma sirkka. Next base: position 15,867 of record LUCW03000411.1, on the reverse strand, counting down.
ATGGGGTTGACTCGTTGAAGGGGGTGAGAGGTGTTGATGTTTGTATACACTGTAGGAGGGACTTAGCAACAAGATGACGAGACTAGAGAGAGAGGGGACTCAGGTCTCATGGAGTCAGGGGTGGGCTGAGAGAGTAGAGACTCGCACCCCGGAGCGCGAGACAAATAGTTTTATAACTAATTTTTGTTTGTGTTTGTTTTGTTTTTTTTTTTAAAATATCGTGAAAATTATTATACGCTGCAATGTAACTGTGAGCACTGTGTACCGAGGACTTAGGACTTTGTGGCTGACACGGGCTGACTTCAGTCTGGCTGTGTCTCCTCACTCTCGCCTGTCGTTTAAAAAAAAAAAAGTTTAGAGTTTAGGGGGCTTTAGGCAGAAAAACGAAATAAATATGCTCCATGGGTCGCCGAAACCTCGGGTAAATACGGGCACAATGTTTCTTTATATCAGGAACTGTAAAACAATCAAAACTGTGATGACAAGGGAGATTGCCCATGCGGCCATGCATTCGATCGGAGTTCCGAATGAATGTGTGCGGTCTCTGTGGTATGTAGCAGGAATATGTGACTATTTTGCGCAGCGCCGTGCTAGAATTTTCGCGCATAAAGGAAGGAGCTCACCACCAGTCACAACTCACAAATCAATTTCACGATCACGACTATTACTGTCGATCGCACGATATCACTTGCTGGACAATATGAAAGGGGTAAATATGTATACGATGCTCAGCTCGGCAGTGCTACTCTCACATGGTATAATTGCAGCGCCAACCACCACCACTACCACAGGGTTAATTGCTCGGCAACCGCGTCAGACTGGCCTAAATCTTGGTTCAAAAGTGGCTTCCATAGAGCTTGACAACATCGAGATCACACGAACACAACCCTTCACTGGTTTGCACGTATGGGATACGTCCGGCGGTGCTGGCTATGACTTCCGTGTAGCATTCTGTGAGGTAGACTCGGAGTCCATCGTGAACGACGCAGGCAACTATGATTGGTCATGGATGGACAAGAAAATAGAGGCTATGGCAGATCTTGGGCGCCACGCCATCATTAGGATACGATGGAATGCACCCTCGGGTGTACATCTACCATCCAAGTATCCCCGCGTTTTCCATGATTACAAGGGTGAAACGGTCGATTCGCCCGACTGGCAAAACATGGAATTGCGTACGTTTGTGAAAGAGTTTGTGACCAAATTTGCTGCACGATACGACACTGATCCGCGCGTTTTGTATGTGCAAGTGGGGTTCGGACACTACGGTGAATTCCACATGGCAGGTTGCGATTTCCAAGGCGACGAACAGAGTAGAGCATTCCCACCGAAAGACTTTGCGCTAGAATATCTCGATCATGCACAAGCAGTGTTCAAAAATACTCCTTTGGGGGTATCAATAGATTCAGGAAATGCTGATGCACCCGATTACGGATATCTGGCTCACGAGAATCGTAAGGACTTTGGATTATTTGACGACACATTCATGTCCAATATAGATACTCCAGCAATGAATGCAAAGGCTTGGGAGCAGTTGAATTACGAAGATAATGTGCGCCAGAATGTTATGGGAGGTGCTTTCGGCTACGACGAACCATCCATTGAAGCTAGATACTTGGATGTTTCCCGTACGGATCCTGACTCTGGAGAGCCCTATAACTTTGAAACGGCCGCTCGCAGGTATTGGATCACCTACATGAGTATATCAGGTGTGTGGGATAACCTCAATCAAGACGATATAAATCGCGACAGCGCTATGTTGGGCTACAAATTTTATGTCACGGCATACGGACTAGGAGGAGGATACACTCAGGTTATAGTACAGAATACAGGTACTGCGCCTATTTACTTCTCTACCCCCCTCAAAGTTAGTCATGGTTCCGAATTTGTGACCGTTGGTGATCTGCAAGGAATATACCCGGGAGAAGAGAAGTTGTACACATATGAGGGCGAATTAGATAAGGCGGCTGCTTTCGAGGCGGGCTGTGAGAAGTGTTTCGCAGATCATCCCATCGATATCGGTATTATGATGTAGGTCGATCAAGGCGTAATCACGGTTTTCCAAAATAGGACGTGCTTCTCGATGCTACATGCCGAAACACTCTATGTACAAGCGCTCAGGGCGCTATTAATTTGTCTTTCAACTACAACCTCAACGGAACTAAGGGCTAGTTCTCGTTCTAAATCAGATGTCATGTGTCATCATGTCTTGCAAAAACAAATAAACAATAAATACAATCTAAACCAAACTTCACGATATACGATAACAAGTCTTCTATTACTAGTGATAGAATTTGAATTTTAGTGAGCGTTCAACGTCCTGGTGCAGCCTTCGCAATTCTCCTTCCATTCTGGGACACTTCCATCTGCGTAGAACTCCTTCTTCCATATAGGGACTAGCTCTTTAACGGCATCGATGCCATAGTGAACCTGGTAGAGAATGAAGATTGAAACGAAAAAATTCAGCAAGTGCAAATTGCACCGCGAAGGATCTACAATCTGTATCAAAAGGGATGCAACTCAATCTGCAATATATGTATGTGATGCATGGCTTACAGTAATTCAAGGTATTCAGCCTATAGTCAACGACACCATGACTTAGAGCGTCTACTGGTAGACTCTTCAATATGGCAAGTACCTTCGAACAAAAAGCATGTCTACAGCGCCTTTCGATTCGCAATCCACAACACCAAAATTGATTTTACAGAATTGCAGAAACACTTCTTAAAATAACGAGTTGACAATAGAACAAATTAAGTCCCCGACCTGCGTGCAAACGCAAGCTAGATAAATTTCCATATGAGATAAACATCTAAGAATAATACATACAGCCTGCAAAGAATCTATCCTATGGGCGGATGACACGGCAATTATCACGCTTGTCTCCCGCACGGGCACAACACCGATACGGTGCGCTATGGCAATGTTGATCACCTATACAAGGACATAAGAAAAGGTTCCTCGTCAGTAAAGCTTTAGATGCTTGTATACATTTGAAATAAAGGCAATGCATGTGTGAGAACAACCTCCTAAGCATATACAGAAATGGCTGAATAGGCGATTTCAGCAGCCAACAACGACCGTGAGACGTACATTAAACTTCTCCCGCATTGTCGCACAGATGATCTTCATCTGCTTTTCAGCCATGGTTCCATACGCCTCATACTCTAGCCGAACAACCTCCCTGCCTAGTGGAACGATATTGTAAGTACATTAACAGTAGACCGAAATAGAACATATAGCTTGGGGGCTGTAAGGCTCATGACGGGTGGACTGCAAGGTGATAGATATGTCCGGTAAAAAAAAAGCACTGCACATGGTGTCAATACAATACAGAACACGTGGTACAGGCGAAGTGCCACGCACA
>LUCW03000411.1:0-7500 GCA_001586965.3 Sphaeroforma sirkka | reverse complement strand
AAGTGGGAACCCCATCGAACGCACCTGTATAGCCTGCTCGCAGACCTTCATGGCATGTTCATCAACCTGGACGTGGAGAGATACACACAGGCGAATCCGGATGCATATAATATGTACGTAAAGTGCATTCGATAGTGTAGTTATATGGTCACAATACTGCTTGCTGTATTGCTCTGGTGGATATAGTATGTCACCACGTGTCTTTTAGATAAACTACGTCCCATTTTTAAGTACGTCGTTTAGCGTGCCAGTTTGCCGTGCTCTCGACGTATGGTGTTCTGGCTGTATCCTTGGAATGATGTTTTAACATCTTTTTTTTATTCAGATTAATGAACGATCAACAACTATTCAAGATCAAGGTGAGGCAACGAGTGGAGCATTCGAAAGCACATGTATACACAACGAGAGATGGCAAGGGGTCTATTCATTTCGAAGAATACCGGAATGATGTCCATGGACCTGTTCTAAGGAACATACTTCAAAATAAGGTAAGCGTAATGAATACACAACATATATATATGTATATATATATATATATATATATGTACGTATGTATATACATATATATATATATATATATTTATATATATATATGTATGTATATATATATATATATATATATCATAGCATAGGTACGCTCGCATATGTACTTGTGTATGTACAGAAATGCAGATAGTGCAAAAAGTTAGTTACGCTGTGTGCCGTTTCTTACTGCTTTTGTGGCTGTGGAATATAATATGCATGTCCACGAATAGAGACCCCAGATGTACGGCAAGCCTGTCTGTACACATGTATATAACAGGACCGGCACCCACAAGATTTATCATACCTATCTTCTGGCATCTTGTTCACGCGACAAGTATTTCTAATAACCCCTCCATGCCATTTGCAACTAATACGACGCCGGCCGAGCAGTGGCGATCGTCGGTTCAACACTCAACTCTGGGCAACAGCAACATACGCAGGCCACCCACGTGACGTCGATTTGAATAAAGAAGTGAGTGAACTATGTTTTCTTGAGCTGTATTCGTCTACTTTTATTTCCGGATTCCTCTGGCTCTCCTATCGGCCTACGGGTCGAATGTCCGATCGTATTCTGCCTGTTTTCATTATCTGCATAGTCCTAGTAGTTGGTCCAGCAGAGCCGTGAGAGTAACCCAAACTCCCACTGTCGCTTCAATTTCATCTTTCACGAAGAGAGATAGTGCGAGTAGTCGTACTAGTAAAAAATAAGAACGTGACTCTACCTGGTCAAATTCTCGCAATGGAACGAACAGGAGCAGATTTCGCGCTGTATTGTATGATATAGTAAGATTGTACGAGTTCTCCGGGTCACACCATGTTGATGATTGGATGCTAGAGCTGTATAATATGGTGCAATAATAATAAGACTGTACGATTGATGATTAGATGCTAGAGCTGTATAATATGGTACAATTATAATAAGAATGTACGAGTTCCACGGGCCACAACATATTGATGATTGGATGCTAGTCGTGCTAGATTATGATACATACATTGACTCTCTCCGTTGTGTGCAATTTGCTAGTCGAGTAGAGTATCCCGATTGCAATGATATATAGATCCCTTGTATCGCAAGGCAGAAATCACGGATGCCGCCAGGAACATCAAAAAACAAAGATAAGCATACACATGATTCTTGATAGTAAAAAACAAGGACTAGCATATACGTGATTCTTGATAGTAAAAAACCATAACACGAGTTTGAAGTCACTTGGGTTTGCATTCTCCATTTAATTAACTCCGGGCAATTAATTTGTGACAAACTCTCACAACTGGGAACATCCCGCAAGTGTTTTAGAAACCCCACGTTCAGATTGTTAAACGGAAGCTGAAGTGCATATCTATGTCGCATGCTGATACCAGACTACGGGCTGACAATAGCTTTACGTTGTACTGTTTTAATGACTGCCATCGATATATGCCAACCAACGATAATAAGCTATGCTAGTACAGCGGTATATTCTTCACATATACCAAACGTCTACCACACACTCAGTTGCTGTAAGATATATTGTACTGAAGTTGTGGGTTTATAAATATATGTATATATATATATATATATATATATATATATATATATATATATATATATATATATATATATATATATATATATGTGTGTGTGTGTGTGGGTGGTACGTACGCGCCATATCTACACGGAAAAGGCAATTGAGAAAAGTATATGTGCTCGTATGCCGGCCATGGACTCAAAACAGCTACATACACTACAATCACGGGTTGTTTACTTGTCGATGCATGAGCATTAATGCGGCCACAGGCACGAGATAGAACGATCGAACATTGAGACGTAGTATGGAATCGTCATCCACCCTAGGTGTCAGTGAGACGTGAGCTTTATTCGAGGAGCGGAGGGCTCAGGCCAGTACACAACCCTGGTGCTACAGTTCGCATGGAAGCATGAGGTTTCGCCTTATATGTATGCGACGTTGTTAGCTGCCGCGGAACGACGAGATCAGGGGCTGGTCATTCCCAGCCGATTCAAATCTTGTAGTCGAACAACTTCATAGCCTGATACCGGTGCGAGGTGTCGACATAGTTACCTCCTGGCCCCCAATGTACCCGTTACAGGCGGTCTTCTACTTAGTATCCGTAGTGCTACTGCTGGGCTAGCCATGATTTGGGAGGGCCGGAGGGGGGGAGGGTGTTCATGCTTGCGCTTGTATCCAACTGTGCCAGGCACTGTTTGGAAAGGCTCTAGCATTGGCCACGGAATATCACACACAGATATCAACCAGAAAGTGGTTGTATTGTATCCCGCCCAGCCGGCTGCAGCCTCCGATGCTTGGTATCGTAATCGCAGAGTATTTTTTTTTAAATCATTGTGCCACATAAGCGCTTTGGCCATAAATAGCAACTCTAATAATCACATGGGCACATGGTCCTGCTTTCTGTACTTTGGAAGGAATCGGCCGCTCTGAATGATTATTCTACCGATGCCTAATTAATCACAAAATAATCACATGGGCACATGGCCTTACTTTCTCTACTTTGGAAGGAATCGACCGGTCTGAATGATCATTCTACCGGTGTTTCGGAAATTGAAGCTCCGTTGCAATATTGTATCAGAGTTCCATTCGGGTAATTTGTGACCCACCGGACGTGTGTTGTAGTTCTCCGCTGCATCCTGTGCTATTTGTCTGTTGTGAGAGGTGGAATGGGAGGCCGTATTAAATTGCCGCGTGCTCACAATTGTCCTCACAAATTCTCATGACCTGGACGGCTTGTGCTGCGGTCGCCATTTCAGGCGTCTCCGGCTTGCGCACGTTCTCGCGAATTGATTGAGTACTCAACATCTATCGGAATGGAGTGATCCAATGCCCATAATCCTCCAGGTGTTTCAGGTAGGCATATGGCGGATCCAGGCTCTTAGAATAGCACCTGCGCCTGACATAGTTTTAGGGCAGATTTCACCTGTATAGTTCATCAGAGAACAGAGTACTTCGACGCACCTCCCAGGTTCGCCCTGCACACGCTATCAAGCTTATCCCCTCCACGTTCTCTGCGTTTAGAGCCAGTTGCACACCTTCAATCGTCCAGCTCAAACGTATCCTTCCCATCACACTCTATGCAATAGCTTCGATAAGCAAAGTGCTCTGTGCATACACATACATACAGACAGACACTGCCCCACTCTCTACCAGTCCGCCATCACCAATTTAAACAGCAGAAATCCGCTGAGCAGGCACAGGATTATACGGGTGGTGATCCAGTCGATCCCAAACAGTTCCAGGCCGTCTTGCCCGTACGGATTGAATATGGGGGTCAGCCCCTCTGTTGGGTGTACGAGATGGAATGAGTCTTCAGGCTCAACACACTTATACACATATGCACAGGGTCAACACACTTAAATCACATATGCACAGAGTCAACACACTTAATCACATATGCACAGGGTCAACACACTTAATCACATATGCATATGTTCAACACAATCACATATGCACGCGACGTGGCTAAGCACGTTTGTGTCGGCGCAATGAATTCGTGAACGCACACACCGGCCTTATACATTGTGTGAGTGGGGTGAGAGAGTCAGAGAGTGCGTCACTTGCACTCCATACCCCATTTGAGGAACCCACTTGCCATGACAGCCATGTCCTTTCATCTGAGAACTTTGAACTACTACACTTCGTATGGATATTTATATACCTGGGGTTGTCGATATATACGACACAAGACATGAGACATAGATATGCGATGCCCTCATGCAAATGGAAATGATACGACAGGTCCTCGTAGCTTGTATTTCTTTCCGTTCTGTGACCATAGCAACGTATATTTACACAGCCCTTGCCTACGTGTAAGCCGGTGACATGCACACGCAGGCTCCTCTGTTAACTACTCGAAACAACCCGGTACTTACCAGACTGGTAGGGTAGCTTCATCAGATTCCGCTCCTCTCGCACGTCTCGTGCCAGAACGTATAGCGCACTCACATCGAAACGCGTATCCTTGATGCCCGTGTCCAGGTAGAGACTGCGTATGTGTTGCAGAGCCGGTTCATATCCAGCAGATCAGAGAGTGATCAGGTAAGGTAACCGTGAGGACAATTTACTGATAAGAAAACGGGCCTTCTCATAATGAAGAAACATGTGATACCTTAACGAGGTCTTTAAACAAAAAAAGAACCCTCCGACGAGATGTTATAAACTTTGCAGTAAAGTGGTTCGTAGCAGAAACGATCGATGCTGATTGAAGACGCGGTAATGCGTATGTTGAGGCGTCTTAATGTACAAAAATAACAGTGTTCAGATGCGCATCCGTGTTTACCATATCGCGGTGTGTCTGTATATATGCGTGTACCTCTGTTGAGAGCAATTTACGCGTAGGTGTGTGCTTGTGAGCGTATGATTGTATGGCAGCCAACTCACGTGTGTGGTTGTATGGCAGCCCACTCACGTGTATGCTGAGAAGGGCATTCACTGGACTATATTCATAGGGTTTCCATTAGTCTTTCGAGCCATCTGTCTCGTAATCCCAAATATAGGTGAGTCCTAATCACAGACAAGCAAAAGCACATACAAACTATATCCTGCCTTATAGTTGACAATGTATGGCCTGTTGTATGTGCCTGTAGTCCTTTCGAGATTAGTCTAGTCAGCATCAGACAACGAATGTCCACTATGGAACGAACTGGCACAAAGGACCGAACTATACAGAGGTATAATGATGCAGCGTAACACGTCAGAAGCTCAAGCGCACACTTACATCTGTCGGGTGGCTAGCAGTTTCTGAGCCACTTCTTTCGCACGCTTCTCCTTCGTCAGATTCGACTTGTCCAGTAGGTAGGCAACCACCTCACCCCCCGAAAAGTATCTGGTGTCGTTCCCTTTGATAACTGGTGCGGGTTTGTGTATATGACGTTAAGCACTGTACTAAATAAGCGAACTCTCACTCATGTAGATTGATACGAAGAAGCATATCCTTGCAACATCAGGCACATGCAGCCATAAAATGATGTCCAGTTTGTTTTTTTCTTGTCTAGCCGATACTTCGGTGACAGCGCGCGAGTACCGCTTCACAACCTTGGGAGCTCAGGGATCATTTACGCAGAAAGCGTATCAGAAAGGTCCATTCATTCGGACATATAAACGATCCAGGTTTTACATCCTAATAAAAAGCACAGTATACCCGCCTAGATGCATACCTTTACTATGAGTAGGCGTGAAGTCCAGAAGAAAAGAATGAATGGCCTCGGCCATGTGGCTTTGATGTTGTGCATTTCTGGTCCGCAAACCTAAAAATGAATGAGTGAAGAGCAATCAGTATCTGAAGATACCGCGTTCACGTGTATACTTGCGGATACAGACAAGAGAAATGGATGGCAAGCAATCAATGGATGGCAAGAAATCAATGGATGGCAAGAAATCAATAGATGGCCAGAAATCGTGACTATATCCGGTCGCAGCCAACATCATAAGTGCAGCAGCGTTTCAATTTTGAAAAAAATTATCTACAGTTGATGTTTTGCGACAACGCGGCTATACAGGGAACAGTAAGCAATAGCGCTGGCCTTCACAACACTTTCAATCAGAATACATTGATTACGATCTTCTAAAAGGGTTGTAAAATTAATTCGAAATTTCCGCATCCCGTTTAAAGTCCCTACACGATCTGATTCTTGTCCCATACATCTTATTTTCCATCACCAAATCCCCCATTGGTCATGCGGTAATCTAAACATCCAAAGCTAATCTCCAATGCACGAGTGTGTGCATCTTAACCCTAGAAGCCGTCCTATACGTATTGCTATAACTATAACTATAACTATAACTATAACTATAACTATAACTTTAACTACATATATATATATATATATATATATTGTATGTTCAAATATATATATATATATATAAATATATATATCATCATGTTTATATATATATTATATATATATATATATATATATATATATATATATATATATATATATATATATATATATATATATATATATATATATATATATATATTTAATATATTTATATATATATATATATATATATATATATATATATATATATATATATATATATATATACGTACATATATCTTCTTCATATATATATATATGCGGAGATCTAAGCATTCACAGCCAATCTAAATTGCACGAGTGCGCACATACTTAAACCACCAAAGCCGTTGCTGGTAGCACTTTTAGCCGCCGAGCTCTCGCCTTCTGATCCTCCTACGGAGAGTGATGTCACAGGATCGTCGGGACTTGCTGCACTCTCCATATCAACCACCGTGGATACCACATCCCCAAATCGGTAGAAAAACTTGTTATTCTGGAAGTGTTGACTGTTGGTGACATGACTGATCAACCCGGCCTGCATGAGAACATTACCTAAGCTGCAGAGATACAGAGGAGAGTTGTACATAGAACGCGTCTTGCCTGATTAGCTCATAGTGTTCTATAGGCTTATAAGGGCACATCTCAAGGCACATTTCCACATGCTAGGTTAAATATTGGGGGGGGGGGGGGGGGTTGCAAAAATCGATTGTACATTGTTGCACAATAAACTACTATCGTCAAATGCACCTATGGCGATTCATTTAAAACCTTTACAAGGTACATAATTGACCTGGGGCATGTGTAATAAAAATGAATAATATTGACGATAATGAGTTTTCGTAAACTTGCCTATAAGGAAGCAAATTCTATTTGTGATTGTTTTTGTTGTTTTTCTACATCACCTTGTACAAATAGACGATAACTATCACTGTATACTGTATAGATATGAACTTTGTACACCTCTGCATTTCAGGGGAGATACGTTACTTACTAGTGTGAGGGGTTTCAATTGTGCTTTTACAAAGCTTATAAATAATAGTTATCCACTCATGATACTATTTGTGCCTAACACATAAATATATCATAATATTGCTGTACGTAGATGTATTAAATTAAAGATCTTAGCAAGCACAATCATGTATCTAATCAAATATTAATTT
>LUCW03000410.1:0-69488 GCA_001586965.3 Sphaeroforma sirkka | reverse complement strand
AACAGGGTAAACAACGTTCTGCATATGCTCGATCTTTGTAGCCACGGGTAGCGTGTTTCTCGGGCGCAGTTTTATCAAACGTTGCTTGTAATTCACTATAGCGGCCAAAGAAATAGTGAAACGGGAGTGTTCCAGTTTGAGGATTCATGCAGTTATTCATTTGAGTCTGAACCCATTTCAAATGATAAGGCCACATATCCTCAACGTCGTCTAGTGCGGTACGCAAGAGTTTCTTAAGTTCTCTATGACGTGTCTCATTTGCACCCTGCGTTTGAGGTTTGTAAGAACACCACGCCTATGGGTCATGCCTGATACGAGTATAAGTGCCTCCATTACGTCGGTACAAAACTCACTACCGTTATCAGAACATAGTACTCGGGGAAACCGAAGTCATTAAAGACGTGATAGCATAATTCTGCCACTGTTTGTGGACGTTTGTTCGGTATTGCATAAAGCAAGTTATAGCCCGAAGCCACACATAAGAAATGACAGATATATACATCGCCAGTATGCTTGGATCGCGGAGTTTAACCAAATCGACTATGACTCGGCGCATCGGTTGGTCTTCTGTCACACTTTTTTAGGGGTGCCCAACCGTATCGCTTGATCTGGTTCTTTTCACAATCAGTACAGCGTCGGTATACTTCACGTATGGTTTCTTTCAGCGCCGGGTGATCAAGCCCTGCACGAATAGCCATTTTATAAGTATGCTCATATGCTCGATGCGTTAAATTATGTATAATTTTAACTCTACTTTCGAGCTCCTCTAAGTCAGTCAGATTCTGCGTAACGCTGGCTGGATGAACCATAGTCCTGTTGGAAAGGGCAACCTCAGTATCAGGAGGGGTAGACTCCTGAGATACATAATTGACAACATTGGATTGTTGAAGTATCTTCTTCAGTTGTTTCGCAACTCCTGGCTGTTCTTTAAGCAGCGCTTTAAGTAGTTGAGTGCGAGCTTCAGGTTCTCTTAGAGTTTTGAGTCTTTGATCCATGGCCTTAGCTAGTTCCATGTTTTTACGATCTAATGCCGTTTCAATCGGCATTACCTCGACTGCAATCTTGTTGGGTGCATGTGTTGTACGAGTCTTGAGCTTTTGTTCAAACTCTTTAGATTCCTCTAGTTTAGCTAAGAATTCGGTTGAGGGTTTCCACTTTTAGTGGTACCTGCAGGACCGATGCGACAAACAATGGTGTGTTTCCAAGGCGTCTTCTTAATAGAATAGGATCCCTGATACAAGAACGTGTCGGTTTCACGGTCGACATAAATAGGTTCGTCTTGAATCATATTAATTAAATCACGTATCCATGGGTCGGAGTTACGTAAGGGACAACACAGCGTAATGGTAGATTTAGTAATATTAACATAATTTAACAACTGTGCGATAAGTTGACAAGGTGGGTTAGCCCACGCATTATGCTTTGATAAGTCAAGCTGAAATGCATCACCTTTAGATGAGTCAACGACCTATATTCAGAAACCTGTTTGTTATGTTCTGCGGCGAACATATCAACAGTAAATGGACCCCATCGTGATTGAGCGAGGTTAAACCATTTCTTATTTAGCATCCAATCGGTTGCTAATAACTCTTTGACTGTTTTCTGGTAGTCGGGCACAAGTCGAGAGAGCATGTCAGGAAGATGGTTATGTATTCCTGGAATGTGTGTTATATTAAAAGCGAACTTGGCAATAATGTCATGCCAGCGGCTCACCAACTGTGAATCAGGGTTCATATCTTTTAAGTATGTTAAAGACTTTTGATCACAGGCGACAGTAAAGTAACTTCCATAAAGGTAGTCTTTAAACTGTCTTAGCGCAGTAACTATAGCAAGGAGCTCTTGTTTAACGGTAGGGTAATTCCGTTGACTCTTATTATAACTCTTGCTAAAGAATTGTATGTAGCGCGGTTTACCATTTATCGTTTGGTAAAGCACTCCACCTACCGCTCGATCTGAAGCGTCGGTTGCTACTTGAATGGGACACCATCCACAGGGTACTGCATGATGGGTGCGTCCATTACTTTACTTTTGACTAGTTTAAATGCATCATCACATTCTTTAGTCCAAAGCTTTCCCAAAGGTCCTTTGTGCAGCCGTAGGTGACTGAAAGGCTTTAAGTAATGAGAAAGATGCGGTACCGAATCCGAGAAGAAGTTAACAAACCCACACACACAGAGTTCACATCTCTTCCAGTAATTGGTGTTGATAAATCCAACAGAAACTGTTTCTTGCCAGGATCAATTTCTACCCCTGCTGCAGATACTTTGTAGCCAAGTAAGTGTATAGTATCTTTAGCAAAAGAACACTTGTCTTCGTTAATCTTAAGTTTAGCATGATTAAGTCGCTTTAAGACTTCTTTAACGAGTTTAGCATGTTCATGTGTTGTCTTTTGTAAAGATAACTATATCATCTAAATAGACTGATACGTTATACGACAGGTCCGCAAATAGTTCCATCATAACTTGTTGGAAGAAAGAAGGTAACATGTGTAAGCCTTCAGGTGCACCTTTAAACTGGTACTTCTTACCTTGCCAAGTAAAGGAAAAGTATTTCCTATGAGGCTCATATATCTGTAGTTGATGGAATGCAGCTTTTTAAGTCTATCTTGGAAAAGATAGTCGCACCTCCATTTTGCGTAGTATCTCGCTTATCTTAGGTAAGGGAAAACTATGTTGCGGAATTAGTTTGTTGATTGGCGACAGGTCTAGTACTACTCTTGTTTTACTAAACGTTCCATCAGATTATATTGATCGACCGCTAAGAGAGCTAAGTTAACTGGGGTTGCATCATAATTGATTTCAATTAGACCCTGTTTTAACCAATCTTCGATTTGGGTTTTGACAACGTCTTTGTGTCTCCAACTCACGTAGTTATGTGAAGGACACTTTAACTTAGAGAAGTCGACGTTTGTTAAGTCAAGTCTAACGTACCCATTAGAGAACTTAAACATACACCAGTCAGTTATTGCAATCTTCCTGTTTTGTATAATTAAGTCCATAATTATATCGGTGAAGTGCGGAATCATATCCTTTGCTTCACCTTCCGGAGGTTTAGGTATCTTTAACATATTATCATCTGACTGATCTTTATTCGGGTCCAGCCCATTAGGCAGACCAGTGAGTGTTATACCTAAACTGAGAAGATCAGTCATACCTATAATTAAATCGTATTTCTGAGACATGTCAGTAACGATTAGGTGAGTCTTCACTTCTCTTCTATCTGACAGCATTATGTGTGCATAGTCAATGGCTTGTTCGCAAGTAGTAACTTTGCCATTTCCCAAGATTAAATCAGTTGTTTCTGTTATGGACAGCCATATCTGTAGCGTAGGCTACTCGGCATGAGATAGCAGAGACTTCAGCCCCTGGATCAAATAGTGCCATAACTTTTCTCCATTTACGAAAACTGTTTGAAAGATACGTTCATCTCCTTTGGTATAGATTTTATTGAACATTTTCTCATAATCTTGCTCTAGTGCGCACATATGGTACTGTCAGTGCTTAACTTGGACGTCTGGTAAGTCCTTGCAATCCTCTTTGTGCCAACCGTTAGTACTCCTTGCAAGTAGCACACTCTTTCATATAGTGTCCAAAATCTGGCTTGCCTGGTGCACACTTAACAGGGTCGTGTCTACCATTCCACTTGCCATTACGTTTTGTGAGGTTGCAACCACACTTCTTGCAAGGCGCTCTCACCTTCTTATCACCTTCGGTTCGGTAGAAGTAGAGCCAGTACCTCCAGTCCAGTAGTAGTGCGAGGTTTCTTAGTACTACGCGCAGTATTAGTCTCTCACTGCGTTTCGCTTAGTGGGCTGGGTGTAGCTCGTGGTACTAAGTACTCTAGTAGAGGAATTGGTATGCTTGTGTACTATCTTCTCAAAGACAGACCAAGGCATAGATCGCAAATCACCATAGGCGATGATGTCATCATTGACTTTCTTAAAGAGGTTAGCTCCCAGAGTCTCCATCATCTGACAAATTAATAAATATTCGCCAGTATAGGTACGACCACCCATCCGAGTATTCATATGTGTCATATGAGCTAGAGCACCTCGAATAGTGGTATCGTTCGCAAAAGAACTTGCGAGACTCTAGAAGTTCACGGTCACGTGCATCTTCAAAAAAGGTGTTAAGTATATTATCACGCAACTGGTGCCAGGGTAGGGCTTTCCAGTTGGGCTCATGAGCTTTCCAGTTGGCCATTCACCTGGCTCAAGAAATGAATAAAGGCATTCATCATCTGCTTATCCCTCTGGCAGACTCCTTCACAGTCGAAGGCCTTCAGTGTCTCCACTGACTCTCATTAGTAGGCATTCGATCTCAGCCTGCGCGTTATCCTAGCTGCTTTTAAAAGCTTGGTTCTAAGTGTTCACGAGGCTCATGCTCAGTGCTACGGGCTGCTGTGCCAAGATGGTGTCTATTCCCTTTCTCTTGTTATCAGATTAGATAGCGAATGTTATCCGCTACCTATCGTCAAGGTCAGAGTCATTCAATAGACGGTCCTCAAGGACTTGCATACCAGAGCGTAATAGCCTGAGACGAGTATGTCTGGTTCTCACCTCCTCATCCTCAGCTTTATAACGAGGTACTGGTGTAGCGATTGCCAAAATCGTGATTACCAGGGTTAGTTGGCAAATGAGGGTCGATATTACGAGGATGGTAAGCCTCATCGAGTTCCATACGATCATATCCTCTGACAGGGTTAGGTTTGTCAAGAGGATGGTCGATGGTAGCATCAGAGCCATAGAGATTAAATTTTGAAATATTATCTCTCTCACCAGTGGTAATTGGCTTAGTGGTAAACATACTGGCTGGTAAACCAGTAGGTCTCCGGCCCGAAACCCGGCCCGATTTTTCTTCTTCTTCGGTATAGGAAGAATATCAGCCAAGTGGGACACGATAGAGGGGTCCACAACTGCCGCTGCCGCTAGCTCCTTCAAGAGCGCTTCAGTGCGGTTCAATTGGCGTCGAGATTGAGAGGATCCAACCACTCGTTGTCGAGTTATGGCGTCCTCAGCTTCGGCCCCAAGATTTGAGCTGAATGGAATGGCTTCTCCATCGATGGCGAAACCGAAATTTTCGGACAGGTCCAATACTTCCTTTTCACGCCGGATTTGTGCTGGAGTGTCCTTTAGATGTGGAGTTATAATGCCCCCCGACATTCGTATCCACGAATTTTCCAGCCTTTCGACGTTTATCCCCAATATTTGACGGCACGTGGTCAGGGGGCAAGCTGGGGTCCTGAGCTTCACTCCTAGGTGATACACGGACGCTGGCGAGCCTTTCCGCGGTAGTAGATACCTCTTCTTCCAAGGCTTTAGGATCCGACGAGTCATCCTCAGAATAATCCTCTGTACCAACCTCAGAATTTGCTTCCCCAACAGTATCCTCGGCAGGCTCAACTCCAGACAGGCTAGGTGTTTCCACAGGGATCTCAGGAACCTCGGCAGGCTTAGCAGGCTTAGAGCTAGCGGCTCCCTTGCCTTTAGAAGTACCCTTAGCCATAGTATTTGCTGGATAGTAAATCGATGTCAGACAGTCTAGAAGCAGTACACTACTGTAACTACTATTTAACTGAAAAATATGTAAACTTCGATGGAAATTACTAGGTTTCAAACTATATTAAACTAAAATACAATTTAGTCAGTTAGGATTTAGCAGTGGTAGCTTGTGTAAGAATGATCGGGACTGCCTCTTGTTAAGAGCCTAAATATCCTCGATCACACAGGGCGTACCTCTAGCTGTTCTTTATTGAATAATTTTCACTAGAAGTACTAAATGTTCATGACCACTTGCCTAATTTGTAAATAGACATAATAACGTAAGTCACGTTAATACATTAGCTGATATAAATAAAGTTCCATCTGAAGAAAAAATTAAAAAAAAAAAAAAAAAGACTTATTGGATTTTGGAGATTGGCGGGAGGACCAAAATCTATAAGTAGTAGTTCGGAGATTATAAAATTTAGTTTATAATATCCTACATCTACTAATGTCTCAAATAGGTCCAAGTAGATGAGTCATACCAAATACTCAGGCTATTGGAGCCATCAAAGTGAATTTAGAACACTTTGGAAATATTGGAAAAAAGAGCTTGTACTAATTATTTAAAATACAAATAAAACCAATGTATTATCTCAATTGATCTTGATATTTTAGACTGACCGGAGGCCGTATTTCTACAGAGAGTTCGGTAACGTTGGCGTTTCGATTTATAATGTTAACGTAATCGCCGACTTTGAACTGAACAATGTTCTTAGTGTTATTCCATCGGTCATACGCTTTAAGTAGGACGCGATTCTTGTGCTCGAGTAAACAGGGGTAAACAACGTTCTGCATATGCTCGATCTTTTGTAGCCACGGGGTAGCGTGTTTCTCGGGCGCAGTTTTATCAAACGTTGCTTGTAATTCACTATAGCGGCCAAAGAAATAGTGAAACGGGAGTGTTCCAGTTTGAGGATTCATGCAGTTATTCATTTGAGTCTAAACCCATTTCAAATGATAAGGCCACATATCCTCAACGTCGTCTAGTGCGGTACGCAAGAGTTTCTTAAGTTCTCTATGACGTGTCTCATTTGCACCCTGCGTTTGAGGTTTGTAAGGAACACCACGCCTATGGGTCATGCCTGATACGAGTATAAGTGCCTCCATTACGTCGGTACAAAACTCACTACCGTTATCAGAACATAGTACTCGGGGAAACCGAAGTCATTAAAGACGTGATAGCATAATTCTGCCACTGTTTGTGGACGTTTGTTCGGTATTGCATAAAGCAAGTTATAGCCCGAAGCCACACATAAGAAATGACAGATATATACATCGCCAGTATGCTTGGATCGCGGGAGTTTAACCAAATCGACTATGACTCGGCGCATCGGTTGGTCTTCTGTCACACTTTTTAGGGGTGCCCAACCGTATCGCTTGATCTGGTTCTTTTCACAATCAGTACAGCGTCGGTATACTTCACGTATGGTTTCTTTCAGCGCCGGGTGATCAAGCCCTGCACGAATAGCCATTTTATAAGTATGCTCATATGCTCGATGCGTTAAATTATGTATAATTTTGACTCTACTTTCGAGCTCCTCTAAGTCAGTCAGATTCTGCGTAACGCTGGCTGGATGAACCATAGTTCTGTTGGAAAGGGCAACCTCAGTATCAGGAGGGGTAGACTCTGAGATACATAATTGACAACATTGGATTGTTGAAGTATCTTCTTCAGTTGTTTCGCAACTCCTGGCTGTTCTTTAAGCAGCGCTTTAAGTAGTTGAGTGCGAGCTTCAGGTTCTCTTAGAGTTTTGAGTCTTTGATCCATGGCCTTAGCTAGTTCCATGTTTTTTACGATCTAATGCCGTTTCAATCGGCATTACCTCGACTGCAATCTTGTTGGGTGCATGTGTTGTACGAGTCTTGAGCTTTTGTTCAAACTCTTTAGACTCCTCTAGTTTAGCTAAGAATTCGGTTGAGGGTTTCCACTTAGTGGTACCTGCAGGACCGATGCGACAAACAATGGTGTGTTTCCGGATCCCTGATACAAGAACGTGTCGGTTTCACGGTCGACATAAATAGGTTCGTCTTGAATCATATTAATCAAATCGCGTATCCATGGGTCGGAGTTACGTAAGGGACAACACAGCGTAATGGTAGATTTAGTAATATTAACATAATTTAACAACTGTGCGATAAGTTGACAAGGTGGGTTAGCCCACGCATTAGCTTTGATAAGTCAAGCTGAAATGCATCACCTTTAGGATGAGTCAACGACCTATATTCAGAAACCTGTTTGTTATGTTCTGCGGCGAACACATCAACAGTAAATGGACCCCATCGTGATTGAGCGAGGTTAAACCATTTCTTATTTAGCATCCAATCGGTTGCTAATAACTCTTTGACTGTTTTCTGGTAGTTGGGCACAAGTCGAGAGAGCATGTCAGGAAGATGGTTGTGTATTCCTGAAATGTGTGTTATTTTAAAAGCGAACTTGGCAATAATGTCATGCCAGCGGCTCACCAACTGTGAATCAGGGTTCATATCTTTTAAGTATGTTAAAGACTTTTGGTCACAGGCGACAGTAAAGTAACTTCCATAAAGGTAGTCTTTAAACTGTCTTAGCGCAGTAACTATAGCAAGGAGCTCTTGTTTAACGGTAGGGTAATTCCGTTGACTCTTATTATAACTCTTGCTAAAGAATTGTATGTAGCGCGGTTTACCATTTATCGTTTGGTAAAGCACTCCACCTACCGCTCGATCTGAAGCGTCGGTTGCTACTTCTGGAATGGGACACCATCCACAGGGTACTGCATGATGGGTGCGTCCATTACTTTACTTTTGACTAGTTTAAATGCATCATCACATTCTTTAGTCCAAAGCTTTCCCAAAGGTCCTTTGTGCAGCCGTAGGTGACTGAAAGGCTTTAAGTAATGAGAAAGATGCGGTACCGAATCCGAGAAGAAGTTAACAAACCCACACACAGAGTTCACATCTCTTCCAGTAATTGGTGCTGATAAATCCAACAGAAACTGTTTCTTGCCAGGATCAATTTCTACCCCTGCTGCAGATACTTTGTAGCCAAGTAAGTGTATAGTATCTTTAGCAAAAAAAGAACACTTGTCTTCGTTAATCTTAAGTTTAGCATGATTAAGTCGCTTTAAGACTTCTTTAACGAGTTTAGCATGTTCATGTGCTGTCTTTGTAAAAATAACTATATCATCTAAATAGACTGATACGTTATACGACAGGTCCGCAAATAGTTCCATCATAACTTGTTGGAAGAAAGAAGGTAACATGTGTAAGCCTTCAGGTGCACCTTTACACTGGTACTTCTTACCTTGCCAAGTAAAGGAAAAGTATTTCCTATGAGGCTCATATATCTGTAGTTGATGGAATGCAGCTTTTAAGTCTAACTTGGAAAAGATAGTCGCACCCTCCATTTTGCGTAGTATCTCGCTTATCTTAGGTAAGGGAAAACTATGTTGCGGAATTAGTTTGTTGATTGGCGACAGGTCTAGTACTACTCTTGTTTTACTAAACGTTCCATCAGATTTATATTGATCGACCGCTAAGAGAGCTAAGTTAACTGGGGTTGCATCATAATTGATTTCAATTAGACCCTGTTTTAACCAATCTTCGATTTGGGTTTTGACAACGTCTTTGTGTCTCCAACTCACGTAGTTATGTGAAGGACAATTTAACTTAGAGAAGTCGACGTTTGTTAAGTCAAGTCTAACGTACCCATTAGAGAACTTAAACATACACCAGTCAGTTATTGCAATCTTCCTTCTTGCAAGGCGCTCTCACCTTCTTATCACCTTTCGGTTCGGTAGAAGTAGAGCCAGTACCCCCTCCAGTAGTAGTGCGAGGTTTCTTAGTGCTACGCGCAGTATTAGTCTCTACTGCGTTTCGCTTAGTGGGCTGGGTGTAGCTCGTGGTACTAAGTACTCTAGTAGAGGAATTGGTATGCTTGTGTACTATCTTCTCAAAGACAGACCAAGGCATAGATCGCAAATCACCATAGGCGATGATGTCATCATTGACTTTCTTAAAGAGGTTAGCTCCCAGAGTCTCCATCATCTGACAAATTAATAAATATTCGCCAGTATAGGTACGACCACCCATCCGAGTATTCATATGTGTCATATGAGCTAGAGCACCTCGAATAGTGGTATCGTTCGCAAAGAACTTGCGAGACTCTAGAAGTTCACGGTCACGTGCATCTTCAAAAAAGGTGTTAAGTATATTATCACGCAACTGGTGCCAGGGTAGGGCTTTCCAGTTGGGCTCATGAGCCTTCAAGATAGTTCGCCATTCACCTGGCTCACAGAAATGAATAAAGGCATTCATCATCTGCTTATCCCTAAGGCTGGCAGACTCCTTAAGTTGGTCGAAAGCCTTCAGTGTCTCCACTGTACTCTCATTAGTAGAGAAATCGACCTCAGCCTGCGCGTCACCTAGCTGCTTTATAAAGCTTGGTTCTAAGTGTTCACGAGGCTCATGCTCAGTGCTACGGGCTGCTAGTGCCAAGATGGTGTCTATTTCCTTTCTCTTGTTATCGATTAGATAACGAATGTTATCCGCTTTCCTATCGTCAAGTTCAGAGTCATTCAATAGACGGTCCTCAAGGACTTGCATACCAGAGCGTAATAGCCTGAGACGAGTATGTCTGGTTCTCACTTCCTCATCCTCAGGATTAGAGCGGGAACTCTCTAACGAGGTACTGGTGTAGCGATTGCCAAAATCGTGTTTACCAGGGTCAGTTGGCAAATGAGGGTCGATATTACGAGGATGGTAAGCCTCATCGAGTTCCATACGATCATATCCTCTGACAGGGTTAGGTTTGTCAAGAGGATGGTCAATGGTAGCATCAGAGCTATAGAGATTAAATTTTGAAATATTTTCTCTCTCGCCAGTGGTAACTGGCTTATGTAAACTTCGATGGAAATTACTAGGTTTCAAACTATATTAAACTAAAATACAATTTAGTCAGTTAGGATTTAGCAGTGGTAGCTTGTGTAAGAATGATCGGGACTGCCTCTTGTTAAGAGCCTAAATATCCTCGATCACACAGGGCGTACCTCTAGCTGTTCTTTATTAAATAATTTTCACTAGAAGTACTAAATGTTCATGACCACTTGCCTAATTTGTAAATAGACATAATAACGTAAGTCACGTTAATACATTAGCTGATATAAATAAAGTTCCATCTGAAGAAAAGTTAAAAAAAGAAAAAAGACTTATTGGATTTTGGAGATTGGCGGGAGGACCAAAATCTATAAGTAGTAGTTCGGAGATTATAAAATTTAGTTTATAATATCCTACATCTACTATCGTCTCAAATAGATCCAAGTAAATGAATCATACCGAATACTCAGGCTATTGGAGCCATCAAAGTGAATTTAGAACACTTTGGAAATATTGGAAAAAGAGCTTGTACTAAATTATTTAAAATACAAATAAAAACCAATGTATTATCTCAATTGATCCTGATATTTTAGACTGACCGGAGGCCGTATTTCTACATATTTCAGTACGTTTTCATCGAAAAAAAGGGTGAATGTACATTTAGTGATTTTTCTATATTTTCAATGTACATTTAGCGACTTTGCATTCATTGTCATGTGCCTAGTGCCTTGTTCATGCCATTGAAAAAATTCTCTAACATTAGTCTACTGGTTGATGTATAAGTCTATCAAAAACAAATCTATTGAATCTAATAGATGTCTCACAAGTGCTGGTTACTGACATATTGACATTTACTTAGCTAGGAATAGGTCTCTGCATAGTGTAATAAACTCGATAATGTCTTCCCAATTTTCCATTTTGAAACTAATGTCTTTTGGTAACTTCGGAAATTGTGGTCATTAGTAGTTTATATAATGCAGGTTCAATGACTTTATCAACAACGCGTGAACATATGATATTTAGCTCGCTAATGTACTGACTAATTAAGATTAATTCACCCTCCTAATCCTCACCACACTCATTGACAGCTTGATCGTATCTCCTTCAGTTCTGCGTCTACCTGTGACATGCAACGTACTGGCTGCTGATCGTGAATGCCTACTCTCACCTTGTGTAGACTCGCGATGGCTACAGGTGCTGTTGGGTTCAGTTTGCTACAAACCTACTCACCAGGAAGTAATTGCCTTGACAAATGCTCTGGTCTATTTCTAAACGCATTGCTGATGTCTGTATGGGCACCCTATTAGGTGTTTGTTGACTTGAGCTAGCACCTGGGAAGGCTCCCCTGCTGGGTTGTCACCCGCACCATTCGGGTTAGCTTCCGTCCCTTCTACCATGCACGCCTGCTCTGGTTGCTGTTGACATCTTGAGTTGTCTGTGTTGGTGTATGTGTATCACAGGTGACTGGTAAGGACTTGTGTTATATTTACTGCGAAAAAGCGCTTCATCCCCCTTATCTTTGCTGGTAATGTGTGTAAAAATAAATGAAATTCAATTTATCTTATGTACCTTTGTCGTTGATAGCGTTGCTGCAATTCCGTGAGAAGTATTTCCCGTTCTGTGTTGTGGGGTAGCTTATTGCGTTCCTGATTGTGATTGTGAAGGCTTATTTGATGTTTGTTAGTTAAGCTTATCTAGTCACGTGTGGATTTCCTTGTGCTTAATATTTTCTCGAGATCCTAACTTGATGTTCGGTCCTAGTGACGTCACCTGTGAAGTTCGGTCTTATTGAAGTCACCCTTGATGTTTGGTCTTATTGACCTCACCTGTCCAGTATAGTACCTTACTCGTCTAGTTCTATCTACGGTGTTTTTGTCCCGAATTGACAAATTGTCTTGTGTGTGTTCTTGTGCTATGCACGTGTACTTGTTTACCTTCCTCCAGGTGGTTACAATCGTACCCTTGTATGCTTGTTTGTAATGTTTTGGGTGTACGTTGTTTTGTCCTATTTGGTAGCCTTTTTATTTTAGGGTGTAGGTCGTAGATGCTTTTCTTCCGATAGAATGCTTGTGTGTGCAACCCGTGCTTTCACTCTGGTGTGATGGTGTTGTTGAACTTACACCTGTTCACTATACTTCCGTTCAATGCCATGTGATGCGGCCTGTGCCAGTTTGTATTCTCGTGATTAATATGCCACCTTGTACGTTTGTCAATTGTTTTGATACTCAGCATACACCATCAAATGTTTGTTGTTTGGTTACGATGTAGTTTTGGATTGAATTATCCCCCAAATAAACTTCATGCTTATGTACCTTGGACTATTATTCTGGTTCAATGTTCTGAGTGGTTTCGATGTCACAGTTAATTTAGATGTCCACGCAACCTTTCTTGATTGTTATTAGTATACAGCCTACTCAATCAGGTCGTTGTTGCTTTGTTTGTATTTTGTTATGGGTTGAATTATCCCCAAACAAGCTTTATTTATGTGTGTCTTGAAATCTTTCTCTAGTCCGATGTTACAAATCTTGTATTGATTCTGTCTTATTCCGAGTACACTTGTCCACAATTTTCTCAAGTGCTTTGTGCTCTTTATCGTGTCCTGAGAGGCCCCCTTGCTCCCTCCACTTGTTCATGAAGATCATTGTATCTTTATAAGATGGTGTGTGCACTATGTTCTGAGATGATTGCCTTTGACTATATTTTTATTTTGGGGTTGTGCTATTTACAATGGACTCTGTGAGTGTCTTAGTGATATTTCCAAACCTCTTCAGCCGATAGCGTTCCTTTATGGCACTTTTGCTCAGTCCTACCGCTAGTGGTCTACGCTCTTACACTAATTACTATAAGGTGGTAGATTGACATGTCTTCAGAGGTAATTTCCTCTGAAGACTCGTATTTGATCGAGTGTTCCTTGTTCCTAGAACTTATGAGTGGTACTATTGTTTAGTATGCAATCCCTTATTCTAAGTTGATGTTCGTAGGCCTCAACCTTTTGCTCGTTGTCCCAAGACTGTTAATACTAGATGTTCTTGCAGGTGAATTGCCCTGCACATTTATTCTTCATCCCGCTACCTTGTGACTATGAGATTGATGAACGCTCTTAGCCTCTATTGCTTCACTTATCAATGGTGTGACCTCCGTATGGGGTCTTGATTGAGTAATAGTTGGTATGGATAATCAATTCTCTAAATGTCATGCTAGGTCGAATCTGATAATCTCTACTGCTTGTGTGTTTCGAAGAAATCCTTCTTGCTGGCCTTCTTTGTGTCATACTCGTGAGTGCATAAATCTCCCTTCGCTTATTAACCTCACTTACTCTGGCTAGGTTTTTAGTATATTCTATCGATATTCGATATCATAATGCTAGGGCTAGTGCCAGTTGGTAAAAGGTTACTCTATATTCTGTGAGATGTGTTCCTACTTACTGAATTTTCTTGTTTGAAAATCACTGAGACACGTATTCACCAACTTTAACACTTCATATGTGCCCGAACATTGGTAATTATATCACTTGGACAATTTTTGGTTGTTACTCCTCTATCGATTTGTTAGACACTTCTTGAAATTCCTAAAAACCTACCTACCTTGTTCTTGTCCAGTGGCAGCGAAGAACATGGGCCTGCTTCTTGTCTGCTTCCTGTTCCCTTCTTAGTTCTGTTATCCTCTGTCAGCTGAGTGTTGTCCCTCAGTTGCTTGTTTGCCTCTTTGTCGTAACTCGTCCCAGCTACTTTTACTGTTTCTTCTTACTTATTTCGAAATAGAGCTTAATGAAAATCCTTCTTGCCGATTTTAAGTTCTACTCGTGAGTACATAGATATCACTTTGCTTATTATCCTCACTTGCTTTGGCTAGGCACATGATACAAATTGCCACACCAATTACCGTAATCTCGCAGTCGGAATTCGGAGTTGTATACAATAGCTTATGACGTGAACATACGAGTGTTGGGGTTGCACAGATGTGTATATTGTCTGAATTTGTTTACAAAAAAAAGTCGAAAAATGAAATGTATCGGTTTGCATCTCGTGATATGACCATGTACTAAGGTTTAGCAAATGTGCAAAGATTTCTAGAGGGACGCTGAGATTCTTGAGGTACGTTATAAATTCACAGAGAGTCAATGTTTCACTTCATGCACATCAATCAGTTTGTTCTCCTATTGAGCATCGCTGAGTTGCTCGCCAATACATGGTTCCAATACGCACTAAAAGTACGTACTTGTCATCCCGCGAAATTATCAGAGTATAGAGGAATGCGTCCAATTGCACATTTATGCGAATCGTTATAATAATGTTTTCGAATGCTACGTTTTCATGGGGCGTATTTAGGTTGCAAAAGTATCTTGTTTCAAAGCTATTTTATTTTCCATTATCTTTTTCGCACTTGCTTCCATCTGAATACTGCATTTCCTCGTTCGTCTTTACCAATTTTTTTTCTCGGACCTTTGGCTAAGAGCTTCTTTCGTGTATCCAATTCGTTCATAGCTAGCGTAAGCATCTGCTCACGATCAATTCGGGCGTCAAGCTCGCTGAAGAAGTACAAAAGATCAAATTGTATCCAATTAGTTAACATATTCCGATGATAACGTGCAGAGTAAACAAAATTCTCGATAACATCTACGATAACCTGCCTGAGAATGGAAAAAAAATAGACACATATCATCAGATTTGATATCGGTTCTAGCAACTAACTCGTTAAAAAATAATAATGAAAAGCTACAAATAGACAAATGAAAGGCTTTCGACTGCGATCGACATCACAACCAATTTACATGTACCCCAGAGCGCTACATAAGTTTGCCTGAATCCACTTCAACCTCGCCTACGACGTACTTACCGA
Source organism: Sphaeroforma sirkka (assembly GCA_001586965.3). Classification (NCBI taxonomy): domain Eukaryota; class Ichthyosporea; order Ichthyophonida; genus Sphaeroforma; species Sphaeroforma sirkka. The sequence goes on along the minus strand of LUCW03000410.1, from coordinate 54,256 downwards.
TATGATTTGCCCATATCTTTCACAGCTCGATTGAGAGTTGTGGTATCTCCAATTGCAACTGAATCTAGAGTTTCATTCTTCAATCTATTTGCTGCCCGCCCAACCTGACAAGAGCAATATAGTTGATACACAAAAATAAGAAAGAATAAATGCGCGGCGAAATTAATCTAGGCAACGGCATTTAAACAGTCATAAAAACAAATCGTTCATAACGTTGCCGATTCTGGCAGAATTAAGGTCTTAACGTGAAAGTAATAATATTTCAAGTCCATAAGAAGTCGCATATATAGTATTCAATGGAGGTTCTTCCGCAAGCTAGCACGGTTTAATGACAGTCTCGACAAGGTTGTAAAATTAAAACATTCCTGAAGTTCTTCTAAATCGTTGACATAGACCGGAAAGTTGAGTTCGGAAACAAGGTAGACAAACAGGAGAGTACGAACGAAGAATAAGGAAGAAAATGAACTGTGAAATCCAGAATGTATGCGCACGAAGCTATGTTTTCATGCATGTATTGGTAAGTAAATGAAAAAGAATAGATCGTCTTAGCCGATAAATAGTTTCAATTCTCTTGGAAGTCCTTTCAAAACGGAACAATGAACTATATTAACACGAATCGGCAATGATCATGTATTCGTAACCCTATACAAGTACACACACACACACACACACATGTATATATATATATATATATATATATATACATGTGAAGAACGAATTGAAGTAATTAACTTGTAAAAATCATCCATTTTCAGCCCACAGAATGTTTGCAATCTGCTTTCAAATCAGCATTCGCTTTGGATGTGTATTGATTTTCGAAAGTTGAACAACTAATGTACAATTGAACAGTAGGTGCGACAGACGTTGATACACATGAAGTGTAGCGTGCCCAGCACTCCAAGTGTACCGAGTACGAATGAATCATTGTGAGCAGGTTATTTGTGATTATGCCCTACGTTATGCCCTACACTATCAATCACATCGATTTGTATATAGTGAGACACAATATTTGTCGAATCAAATCTGCTTGTTTTCTTTCTGCGATATACTTACTCTCAAAAGTATATGATCGTTCGACTCAAACGAGTTGAATGCTAATAGTCAACACGTTTCTAACTATATACATACATATATACATACATACATACATACAATGATATACGTACGCGCGCACAAACACACGCATATATAAATAGAATAATATACATACACACATACATGCATACATATACATACACACACATATATATATATATATATATACATATACTCACACATATATATATACATACATATACATACACACACACACACACACTTATATGAATATGATTATAGTTTCCCAAATCATATATATATATATATATATATACATAAATACATATATACATACATATATATATGTTAATAGTTTTCCGAATTGAGAGACGTGTTTTGTTTGATAACAATCTGCTTCACTGGCCGTGTGTCTAATATTGAATGTATTCGATATATATATATATATATATATATATATATAACTTTTACACAAGCATTCTTTGTGTTCTTGTCAATATAAACTCTATGTATACATCAATAAATACAAAACCGAATATATAAGCCAACGAAATAGATAATTTGATTCTCCAAATATGTGATGCATATGCAGATTAATTCAACTTCAAATAACTCAATTCATCGCACATCAGGACTGAAATGTCAATTAATAGTCTTGAATCGACTATAATATAACTCAGGTATGTGATCATATAGAATTTGATGCGCACACACACACACGCATATATATATATATTACATACATATAAAATATAAGTAATACACACATACACATACATATATTATATAATATATATATATATATAATACACGCATGTAAGTAATACATGCACACAATATATATATATATACAAAATATATACATATATGTATATATATATAGATATATATATACACACATATATACATATACACATACACACACACACACACACACACACACATATATATATATATATATATATGCATACACATACATATATACATATAGTTATAAATATATTTTGCGATATATATATGTATGTATATACACATACACAAACACAGATATGAATATAAAAATACATACACACACACATATATATATATATAAACATGTATATATGTACCTATTTATATATACATATACCTATACAATATATACATATATATATATATACATATTGCATGAGAACACGCTCATTCAATGTGCTTCTACAATGTTAAATTGAGCTGATCAACACATGCAAATGAGATTGGCAAGGACCTGATTTAAAAACATGCGATTGATATGCATAAGAAAACCATAAAACCTGCAAGTGCTACACATGCTGAAATAATCATTTGTAAGCATGATTGTGATAAGCTGCATCACAACAGAGCCAACATACTGCTACCTCTACTACAAAATTATTGATTACATATGTAATGGATTTTGATTGAAGAATACATGAGATGCTACAAGTACAATGCAGTCAAACATTAAAATGCCTGTAAATCTATCAATGTGTGCTCATACAGAATTGGAAGATAGCTGTGTAACATAGTATAGGTCTACGGATGTATGTATGTACAGAAGTGATATTTCATATATATCGGTGCACGTATCATCACGAATACGCCCATCCAAGTAGATGTAGTAATCTCAAAAGTCAGCACGATTGCCAAAACTAACTCAAAACAGGGCGTGCGAATATTTGGACTTCAAGGAAGTGAAGTGCATGTAATCGTGCGAATAGCAGACATGAAGTATGTAAACTCGCTTGCAAAACTTGACATTCACTCATGTATCCATTTTAACATGAAATTGTTTGTACCAATTTGAATCATCCTACATACCAGTGCTTCATCTGTATCAAAGTGTTTCGCCGCGTCAAAGGCCTCCGCCTCTTTCTTTGTATCTAGGAAAATTGTATGATTCTTAGTGTGTGCGATGTCCTCATCATTATGTGCATCGATCATATGTAATTGACTCTGCAGTCGCGCAATATTCTTCAGTTCAATTTGGCGCTTGTGTTTTACGTACTCCACGTCTTGTGTGGCCATTAACTTGTGCATATCGCCATCGAAGTTCTCGCTTCTATTCACGGCCACTTGATGTACCCCATTTTTAGTCCTCGTATTCACCATTTTATAGTAAAACTCGTCAGGATTTCTCTCTCGAGCCTTCCCCTGCAGCGCCTTTAAGCGGTCGCGCTTCGAGGCGAAGTCTTTTGCACGCAGAACATAGTCTTTATGCTTCTCTAGAAGCCCCAACTTCTGTCTCTTCCTCGGTTGGTGCCGTTCTTTGTGACTACGGCGGAACGCCTTTTGTGCTTTCTTGAAAGTTGAATCCCCTGCCATCGTACTCACTTCTACTAGACGTTTAGTATGACAGTACCTTCAGTACAGATGTTGAACAGATATATATGTACGTCTGATGACAATCAGACAGGCCTACGATAAATATAAATGCGCCAACCTACTAACTATCCACAAAAAGCCCGCGTATAGCCGTATACACGTGCGATAAAATATTTTGAAAATATTTTGGAATAAATAATGTTTTTGGTGACAGTCCTGACTTCAGAGTCTTTCAGACGAAACTGTTATTTTAATAATTTAAGTACTTTGTGGCGACTTTCAGGCCAAATATAGGTCCGACCAATGTTAACCAAGAAACAATGTAGTTGTGTCCACTTGAGGCGGCATTGTTTTCTGTGGACGTCCGAGATGCTTGATATATACCGGACCTCGTGCGGGAGATCACTCTGTCAGTGACCTCGCTCTTTGCGCTGAGCACTATCTGCATCAGGTCCTCAGTTCTGCAAGGATGTACCATCAGATACGGCACCCCAAGAAGGGGATGCTCCTGCTTAAGAACGGGCATGTAATAATTTAGGACATATATAGAAATCATGCTGGGATACATAGGCCATTGTTTGAATTAATCCGGGACAATACACCGTATCTGTCGTCGTCCAAATCTATCATGTATGCAGCCACAAAAAGGGTTCTTTATTATATTCCTCCCTACTCGCTACAATGTCACCCATCACACACTCCCATTCTCCCTATTGTATAGATGCACACACTCCCATTCTCCCTATTGTATAGATGCACAGACATGCCTTGCAAAACACAATGCGCAGACCGCAAGCCTCTTTGGATTCTCGGGTTTCAAACCCGGGTATCTGTTAAGATCTGCGCGAGTATACGAATATCAACAACTGAATACAAGACATTGAGGGACACGCCTTACCACTTGCGTTACGACAGGTGTCGATAGATTTCGAAAAGTTGCGACTTGATATGCAGGTAGGCATCCGAGTATGTCATCGCTGCCCAGCAATTTGCCATCTAAACTTCAAATAGAAATTATAGTTGCAAAGTTAAAATGGTTCACAACCGCATCGATTTTACGAAGATAGTAATGTCGAACGAGATTAGAACAATGCACCAGCAGTAAAGAGTTGCTGGCGGATATTTGTGTGACATTGGAATTGCTTAAGGTCTACTCCTTATCCTTACCCTTCTTGCGCCCGGTCAGGTACAGAACCGGCACCTTGAATGAAAGAGAGTATACGATATGATATTCCATATCGTACCAGGTGTTCTTGGCTGATTGCGGCTGAGTTGGACATAGGTGGCATGACAAGAATCAGTTCACTCTCTTGAATGTCGTTCAAATTATTTCCGACATTGGCATTGCCACTCAGGCTCGTTCCACAGTATACATGATTAAACAAAATGAAACTGTAAGCGTCGCTATAAAATGTACGCCTTGGAATCAGACTCCATTAATTGTGTCAAGGTATGCTACAATATTGCGAGATCGTACCATCACAGCGAATTCATCATTGTCATCTATGATCCCGTAGTCACTTTCGTCAGTAAGTTCCAGCTCAGAAGCGCTCAATTCCGAATCAGTATCATCGGATTGCTCGTCGCTTGCTTCTCGCGATGTTATCTTCTTAATCGAGCCACTTGCGACCCTGTAGCGCGTGTTTCTTTTTATATACCTGCCACCTTCGCCTCCCTGCATGCGAAGTAAGGGATTATCACCTTGTGTATTTGGCAAGTAAAAGCAGACAGGTGATCTATTCATAAAAATGAGCTACACATCGTGCGTATAAACGGTTACCGTTGATACGATATGAAAAACAGGAGTATCGCGGATAGAAAACAGGAGTATCGCGAATAGGGAACAAAATGCGACAGAGGATAGAATCCGACGAGCACGTATGACGTACATGATTAAATATCAACTCCCAACCGTCATTTATTTTGTCCGATCTCTCCACGAAGCATACTGCATCGGCTGAAAAAGCGTGAAATTGTGTGCATGTACTTAGCCAGGCTGTGTGTACTAAGTGGTGAGAGTTGAAAGTACACGTCAGATGCAGGCGCCGTCAATTTGTCACGATCGTTTCGAAGTTCAATGCCACCACGTATTATTGTTTGTCGAAGGTATCGTTGCATTCCTTTTCAAAAAAATGAGCTTCACACTAAAATAACCCATAATACATACATACATGCATCCATACATATACATATATATAAATACATATATATATATATAAATATATATATATATACAACTACGTACATAAAAATGTACGTGCATATACATACATACATACATATATGCATATATATATATATATATATATATATATATATATATATATATATATATATATGTATATATATATAAAATATGTATATATATATATAATACCTGTATACATATAAATCTAATAATAGGGATCATCCATACAAACATACATACATGCATGGATACGTACGCACGCACACACACACACACATATATATATAAAAAACACTTAAAAATAATTAAATACAGATATACATGCAAACACAAACCTAAAAAACAAACAAACAATACACACACACGCACACACACACACAAACACACACACACACACACACATATACATATACATCACAATTAAAAAACACATACACATATGGACACATACGTGCATACGTACGTACATATAATATATATATAAAAAAATGTAATTTTATGTAGTATATTATGCATACACATTCAATATATATATATATATATATATATATATATATATATATATATATATATATATATATATATATATATAAATTGAATTGTATGCATAATATACTACATACAATTTACATATATATATATATATGTATATATACATACATACACATACACGTGCTCTAACTTTATTTTTTTTATACTCCTGCCCTAATCTAACTTCCTATTAGAAGGCTGGTGGAGGTCCCCGGGTCTAGTTTTGTGTAAGACGGGGACACCCTTATCGGAGATCCGATGGATCGTCCATGGGGAGGGGTCTCCTTGGGGTTATATTGACCCACAGTTAATTGGTTCTAGTTCCCCATAAAAGTAGACACTTTACCGACAATAAATGAACTCTTATGCCTTAATGTGCTCACTAATGCTACTCACATATATACATACCATACATTTATACAAATTAAACAAAACACACATATACGTACATATATATTGCATTCTATGTTTACAAATATAGATACACAAACATATCTATACACACACACACACACTACCAACAAAGTCTGGCCAACTCAGCGGCATCCTGCGGGCTACTGTCAGCCGCTCGTAACGTATAGATACAGAAACTGAGTGATTATATATTTGAATGTTTGTGACCTTTATTTTCTCGCGTCACTCGTGAAAAAGTATACTTGTGTGTGTGTAAATTGAAACATTTCGCGACATAGGCTACGTTTTCGGAAAACAAATTTGTAAATGCCGGTAAACTACTGTCATTGGCTAAGGAAACTAAAATAGTGTTTTTATTGGATTGGTACACTACTTCGTTCCACTTTTTACTATTTTCGTAGTGCACAGGGCGTCCATGGCAGCGTAGCCGGGCTGTAGCCCGTGGGGCGTAGGCTACGAACTACATGAAGTATTTATGAAACAAACCAATAAGAGGCCTACTCTATTAATGCAACATTTATGTAGTGGAGTATAGAGCCAGTACAAACATTTTGTAAATATATATATATTTTTTAATGTATTTTTACTACTGATCGGAGCAGCGATATGAAAATTATCCCACTCTTAAAATGAACAGGTCAAGCTATGGTCCTTAGATTCGTTATTCTTGCGATTTTGGGCGTATCGGTGCGGCCAGCTAAGGTTGTCTGTGACAATGTTGCGCTGGCAGTTAAATCTGGCACTGCAACAGCCGCTGATAGACTTCCTATATTACGCGAGCTCTGGCTAAAAAATTTCAACGACTATATCGTTGTTGGTGATGGAGATAGGCATATTGGAGATCTGCAGGCAAGTGTACTCGTTCAAAACGTAGATTTGCACCGAGATTAGTGTATACATAACTCAGTTTTAGTTTGTTACGTAATCTATCGACCATATTCCTAGCGACATAATTCAAACTTATGCTGACACACACACACACAGACACAGACACAGACACACACACACACACACACACACACACACACACACACACACACACACACACACACACATATATATATATATATATATATATATATATATATATATATATATATATATATATATATATATATATATATATATATATATATATATATATATATATATATATATATATATATATATATATATATATATATATATATATATATATATATATATATAATATGGACAAACACACACACACACATTAGTGTAGTTTTTCATAGTTCGTTCAGGCACACAAACCTCACACACACAGGATACAGACACACACATGCACACACGCACACACACACATACAGAACACGCGCGCGCGCACACAATACACACACACGCATACAATAATATATATATATATATATATAAATAATTACGCACACGCACAATATATACACGCACACAAAACACACACACGCGCACATATGCCCAAACACACGCACACACACACTCATATATATATATATATATATATATATATATGAATATGTTCATTCATACATACATACGTGCATAGATGCGTGGATGCACACACACACACATAATATATATATATATATATGCGTGGTTTTATCTATGTGTACACACACGTACACGCACGCATACAATATTATATATATATCTATATTATATATATATATATATATATATAATATACATCATGCATGCCGCGCGCGCATCACGCACACTCAATAATATATATAATATATATATATATTATGTATGCATATACGTGCCTGCGTGCGCATCAGATATATATATATATATATATATATATATAATATACAAAGACAACACGACCACACACACACACACACATCACGCACACGCACGCGCGCATCATCATCATTATTGTGTCGCAATATTAATGTAATATATATATATATATATTGCCACCACACACACACACTACGTGCGTGCGTGCGTTACGTACATAATAATATATATATATATATATATATATATAATAATGCATACATACCTTACATGCATATACTATACGCAAACACGCACGCACGCGCGCGCATCATCATCGTCATCAATATAATGTATTTATATATATATATATATGCGCACACACGCAATACCATCGCGCACGTGCGTTACGTGCGTGCGTGCATTGCGTATTATGTCATATATATATATCATATATATTTATACGTATTATATATGATGTATATCACGTTGCATCACGCGCTACGTACGCGCGTGCGTACGTGCGTGCGTACGTGCGTGCGTGCGTATTATTATTATATATATATATATATATATATATATATATATATATATATGTGTGTATATATATATATATATATAATATATATAATATATACATACATACCTGCGTTTACACATGCTATATATGTGCGCAACAAAACGCGCGCACGCACGCGCACGCATCATATGTGTCATTATATATGGTAATGCGTACGGTACATACCCACGTGCGGTAAACACATATGCGCCGTAAATGTCAATGATATAATACATACACATCATATAATATCATATATATATACATGCGTACGTGCGTGCATATAATATATATATATAATATCTATATCAATGTAACACACCGCAATACGCACACGCAATACCGCGCGCGCGCGCGCGCGCATCATCGCGTAATGTCATCATCAATAATCATATATATATGTATATATATATATATATGCGCGCATATGCATGCAATACGTATTGCAATAATATAATAATGCAACATATATATATATATATATATATATATATATATATCACACATATATATATATATATAATATATATGCATACATACCTGCACGTTAAATACGCATAGATATGCACACACGCGCACGCACACACGCACATCATCATCAATGTCATCAATATTATGATGCGTATACGTTATACGCGTACGTATGGGATACGGTACATATAATAAATGCGTACGTATAATAATGTATATTACATATATGTATATATATATGATACATACAAACACACACACGTTTTCATATACATTTTATTATATATATATATATATATATATATGGTATATATATAATATATATATGCAAATATATATTATATATTTTATATTTAATAAAATATATAGTTTAATATATGTATATATATAATATATATATAATACGCGTGTTGATCCATTCAGGACGCACACACACGCACGCGCGCAATCACGCATCGCGCAATATCGTAATAATGTATCAATAATATGTGTATAATATATATATATTAATACATATATCTGTAATATTGTGTATCCATGCATATGCGTATGTACACACGCGCACGGATGTAATGTAATGAATAACAATATTATATATATATGCATGTATGTGCCATGTATGTATTCGATCTGTTTAGATGTGTGTTGTGCGTATGCATATGTTCGTTTTATGTTTATTTTATTAATAATATATATGTATGTGTTTATATAATATGCTGTAATAATGTGCGTAATGTCATCTGTCATGTAATAATATATAATATATATAATATGGATATATATATATATATATAATAAATATGCAACATACATGCATACATAATATTGCTATAATAATCATACGCATCACGCATCAGCCATCACACGCACATATGTACATGTATTGCATGGATGTAATGGATAATAGATGGATATATATTAATACATATGTGCATATGCATACATGGTAACATTAATAATATATGTATGTACATGCCATATCATAAAATATGATTGTAATATATATATATATGCATGCTATATTATTATGCATATTATATATGTACATATATGCATGTATATGTATATAATAATGGAATATATATATATATGTATGTACATTATATGCATAATAATAATGCACGTTATAATAATATAATATTGTTATGTACATATGTAATATATATATATATATATATATATATATATAATATAATATATATATATATATATATATGCATGCATGATATATACATGCATATATATATATATATATATATATATATATATATATATATATAATATATATATATATATATATATGCTTATATATATATATTCATTCATTTTATATATATATATATATATATATATATATATATACGTATAAATACTCTTGCCTTCGTGGGTTGCAGACAGTCTACTGTGTCTGTTCAGTTTTCACCTTCTGTAAATATTCCAACCATGCCATTGGGGTAGCCTACCGCGTACGCTGGTCGAAAGTGCCCCGGAATGATAGGGTATATCTTCTGGACCAGTTTATCTAATAGGGAACTATACAGGCGGTTTATGTTCAAGCTTACATAAATGTAGTGGGATAGACGTTTTGAGGATGGTAAATTAATAATTTCGCAGGCTACTACATGTCCATATATTCCTTGCCATTTTATTTGTACATAACATGGGCGCCAAACAAATAGATGTGATTAATGGTATTTGACAGATGCATGATGTCTTGAATTTACTGCCGGATCCCTTTAAGCCCAAAAGAGGGCTAGTGCGACCGCGTTCAAGCAGCACGAAGGTAGAGGCAACCAGTGGTTGGAAGCTAGATGCCCATAAGAATCTACCAGGACTGAAGCTTCTGTATGAGACATTTCCTCTATCTCCTTTCTATATGCTGGTCGATGATGATACCTACATCTTTGGTATGTGAAGTCTGTTAGGTACGGTACTCCGCATTATTTATTCCTGGACTTTCACTTTTCAGGGTATTCGACTGACTCAGTATTTTATTACGACAATACAGTTGGCAATCTCATCGACAAGGTCACAGCAATAGACCCAGAGAAAGCGGCCTGGTTTGGCTCAAGGTAGGCACTTTATTTTCTCTGGTCAGCACGCACGCGTTTGTTACATTGAATGCGAACTGTAGTAGCTTCGTTACTTATCACAACGCTGAGAGCCTTATGACATGAATGGTTGCTTTGTTCCAGTCACGTTTTCACGTCAAAGAAGGCGGAATGCAAAGTTGTCGCTGGTACTAAGATGCCTTTTGCTCACGGGGGTGCCGGAATCTTACTTTCTCGAGCGGCAATGGCGATGCTGTTAGAAGTTTATGACGAATGTCTTGCAGAGTATGTATTTAAGCCGCTCAAGTGATTTTATGTCTCTGCTTACGTTTCAACCGATAGCAACAATGATGTGATTGAGCCTAGTTCTTATATATAATTATATTATAGATTGTACGATTGTCCGCTAGGGGATGTGAGAGTGTCTCGCTGCCTGCAGTTGTATACATCAGCAAAGTTTTATCCCTCCCGAGAGCATCAATCAAGATACGTGGATCAAGTCGATGAAAACATGAATTGGCTGATGAAAGACGCACCGATTACCTCCAGAAGTAACGCTTGCACGTAAGTGTATTTTTCTGCACGAACTTAGAGATAAGGCTCACAAGTGAATTAGCCCATTAAAAGTGGGCGATATGACTAATTTGCGTGATCTCATACTAAAATCAAAGGCAACCGATAAGCTTTCATAAGATGGGAATACAAATGGAGATCTCCTTGAGGTATGCCGAAGAGTTTCTGCAAGCTAAGGGAACTCCGGTGAATATGGGGGCTATCTGGTATGAATATCTCGCAGTTTGGTCTGTCGTGAGCAGTCGTTCTGCAGATGATATTTGTGTCGACTTAAACCATATTTAACAAAGAATATGTTTCATGGAATGTTTTATATGCACGACAGGCAATTGCAGATGGCTGGGAGTTCTACTCAAATAACGCACAACGACACAGCAGCATCAGTAGGGTACGAAAACTCATCACGGAGATCGGGATTACCCGTAAACGATATATTGCTGTCAAAATCACAAGACTGTCAAGGTTTATGTGACCTAGATCATCGCTGCCAAGCTTGGAATTCAAATGAATTGGCTAAAAAATGCATTATATTAGGTTCGGTGGGTGTTAAATACACAGCTGTAGGATGGACGAGCGGCCTACCTCGCGTCTGTCGCCAAATCAGCTAAAATGCGGCTATTTGATATCGGTTTAATAAAATAAAGTTAAACTACTATTTCAAGTACAAAGCTTCCCGAAACCCGTCATCAAGTATCATACACCGACACCTATAGGTTATCGATAGTCGGGCGTCCGAACAAGCGAACAGTCGAATACCACACCGTACAATGAGTTCTATGGCAGATATTCCGCAAATCTCCTTTCAGTAATAAATATTTTTTTAATAGATATTTAAAATAAAAATACACATATTTTCAGTTATTGGGATCATTGACCAGTGACCACATCACCACATGCTTTCGAGTTTATTCACCAGTGACCACATCACCACATGCTTTCGAGTTTATTGACCAGTGACCACATCACCACATGCTTTCGAGTTTTCGACATCCAACAAGGTCCATTTCAGACTATATTCATGTAACTACTACTAGTAGAGAGGATTGTCAGTCAGAAAAACCACAAGTTGTATTTGTTTAATTTAGAGGGCTATGTTGTATTTTACTATTTTATTTTGTATTTTTATTGTACAGTACAGATAACAGATTACGCTCGTACATATTTATTATAAATAGATATTCGGGTTGTAATAAAAAAAACAAAAAGAAAAAAGAATAAATTGTAAATAATATATACCCAGACTCCCAGCCAGAGACCTAAGAACATTTTCTGTTTTTGTTAAAAAAATACAATGTAATTGTTTCATGACCTTGCAAAGTTGACTGATGACTCATGCAAGTTGCAAGTCAATTTCACACGGTTTTGTAAAAAACTAAAAATATACACAAAGGAGTTTAGGTTAAAAAAGTGTCATTTCAAGCCAGAATTGGTATTCGATTCTACTCATAGTAAATATTGATTGGTCTGCGGGGAGACTGCTACAACCATTTTTCTTAAAAATAACACTCCGGAGAAACCATTTGCTCTCAGTTAAAGTCTATGAGTAATGATTTTGTAGCCCAAATAAAAAAGTATCCGATTCTTTAGAAAAAAGCCAAACTGCCAGGCAACTACTATTCCTTGTGCGGTTGTAGTTTGTACCCCCTTGTGGTCAGCACATTAACCTTCGAGAAATTGCTTTTAAAAGCATTATTTTAAAAATACCTCTTGCCCCGTTTACGATCACACCAATCTTTTCGTCCTCAGCTTTACTGAAATTGATGCCATATAGCATATTTTAACAACTATTTAAAAAATTTACGTCTATTGCACAGTGAACCTTTTCTCAAAAAAACCAGGTATAGTTTTTACTTGTTTTGTTTCTACACATATACAGATTTTGATATTGTTTTTATAGAATTTTTACAAAAATACCTTTTTTTTTAAATGCAATAAATTATTTGACATATTGTAACGTATTTGTGTTTACAACGAACACATCGTGCAAATCCGCATTATGTATCGTAAACTCCGCATAATCCATATCCTCCTATATTTAGTTTTGTTTCAAAAAAAAGTAAAACTACATAAGCCACACGCGCCGAGATATTATTATTTATATACTTCCTTCAATCAAACCGTCCAAATAAATTAAAATCGAAAACAAGATATTAACTTTAGAATGTTGATTTTATTGTTTGTTTTCATATAAGAAAAAGAATGTGATACAATGATACATTGTTCCATGTTACTCTGCTTTTAAACCAGACAAGTACCGCCCTATGTTTATGTTTAAAATAGGCAGACCTACGACTGGTATTCCAAGGTATTTACAATTTTACATTCGTTAGGCTTCCCGTGGGCAAAGTGTGAGCACAGAGAAAATCGACAGAAAGGAACTTTCACTGTTGGTATTGTATTGTGAAGGTCGTTATTGTTTGACTCACTTTACTTCTTTTGAGATTAGGTATAGGTTCTTTAGGGTTGCACGCATCCCACGCTTTACTGAATATACCGTACGTATATACTTAAGAGTCAGGTAGCTGTACTACGTTGACTTTTTAACACAACACGATATACTTAGAATACACATTACTTACCGATACTGGTTTTGTATTTTACGAGCTTCGCATCTTAGATTAGCAAGTTGCACACAGGTCGATCACCCATTACTGTCGACCTAGAACAATTCGCTTATACAACTTGCGTTGCTGCTTCGATACTTAACACATCATAGAGCTTTCTAAACTCTTCAATAAGGCGAATAGTGGCCGGTGCCATGATGGGCATGACAGGTACACGCCAAGGACAGGCGTATATGTGGAGATGCGTCCTGTTTCTCACACTTGTAGTAGCATATGCTAGTGGTGCGAGTCAAACAATTAATCCAAGTACGAGTCTGCACACTGTACTGAAAGATTGGATCTCAGGTGACGAGTTGACTTTAGAGTCGGGAGTGTATCTCGTATCGAGTCCAATTGAGCTTACAGCAAATATTAGTATACGAGCCGCCCCAGGTGCGGCGGTAGGAATTCACAAGTCAGGCGACCCTACTATCTTTTACGTCTCGAATCCGAATGTCAAAGCTCAGTTCTCAAATTTGAGGTTTAAGGGTGATGGTAGTTCTGAATGCGCATTGAAAGAGCCACTTGCGCTAGACGTGGACTCAAATGTAGATATTACGAAACCTGAGATCGGTGACAACGATCTGATCTTCGAGGCTGATTTCGGTATTTGGCACAATCACAGATGGTTAGAAGATTTCGAATATGGTGAATGCACACTTAGTAACGATTACAAATCGAGTGGTATTCAAGCTATCAATAAGTACAGGTTCTCACTTCAGGCTAATTGCCACGGTCAGCTCAAGTATTGGTTTGACTTCACGAAGATGGAGAATTGTGGTATTATGGGTACCTTGAAGCCAACTGCGGTGGCGTACGATGGTGTCATGAAAGCACACTTTAGGGAAGACTTATACTATCAGAACGCGTTAGAGCTGCTGATGGTGCCACTCAACCGTCACTCAACTGCCCAAACCTCTCTATGTGTAGTTGTGTCACGCGTCGAGAAAATTTGCTTGGCAGTCACCGTCAATCAACCGAGGGTTGTTTCATTGGGTAACATTTGTGGCCGTACATACCTTGACGATGGTATCACACCTGTTACCGATATGCTCATTGAGTTAGAATCAGTAGGCACTGATACACTTGTCATGCTTGAGGTTGAAGTAGACGAGACTAAGGGTACTTATTGTTTTAACAACTTGAAGGAGGGAGTTACGTATGTCATCACCGCAACGGACCCCACAACTGGTGAAATTAGTAAGCAAAACTTGACAATTATAATGGATTATGATAGTCCTACTGGTGGGCCGCAAGATGGTATCGCCACTGTGCCCAATCTGTCCGGAAATGTGACTAACGTTGATTTTGTATACACGAAAGATACGGATGATATCATAGTTCCGCCATGTGCGGATGTGCAGGGTTCAGTGAAGCAGTTACTGCCTGGGCATGTGGAGGAGAATCTAAAAGTTTTTCCTATGGTCCCTGTCAAGATTGTGGATGAGAATGGTACTACAGTAGGCGAGACCACTACCGATGAAATTGGCCAATACAGCTTTGGGTGTGTCGAGTTCGGAGATTATCAGATTATAGTCCCGGAAGTTGCAGTTAACGCATCCGACGTTACCTTGGATCTGGTGACTGAGCCTGTGTCTGATGGTGAAGATATCGATGGCATTTATTCGTTCACTTTGGATGGTTCAACCATGGCTGATCCGATCGAGCCTTTTGTATTCGCACCTCTTTCTTCGATAAGTGGTACTGTTATGACAGAGGATGGCGAAAAACTTTTTGGAGTCGTTGTATCTGTCTATGATTCGAACAATCAACCCGTCGTCTCGATATATACGAAAGAGGATGGTACTTATAGCGTCGGAGATTTGCCGGATGGAGACTACAAGGTTATTGTGCAAACTAACGATGGTGTCGTAATCGAATACGATATTGTCGGAGAGGATCTTCTGGAGGCGACTATAACGGACAGAGTACCAGTGAGCGGCATAGACTTTGTTTTTAAGTTGCCTGGTTCCATCTCTGGGCACACGTTAGAGAAGATCGGCAATGTGACCATTCCAGGTACACTGATTAGACTCGAAGGAATCACAGACCCGAGTTTCACGAAACAAACATCTACGGATGAGAATGCGTACTATGAGTTCACGGGCCTACCCAAGGGTCAGTACAGAGTCATAGCCCCCGCAACTATCAATTCCGTTGGCGGTCTCGTGACATTTCCAGCGGATGAGTTTGCGGACCCTAATGGTTCTGATGTGCCTGAAGAGTCTACCCACGAGATCAAAGTTGGCCATTTGAATATCACCGACGTCGACTTCCTGTACAAGGGGCCTGGGTCGATCTCTGGTTACACACTAACCGAGGAAGGCGACATTCCCATCCCAGGTCTGAACTGCACGTTGACAAGTACTAGCGACCCATCCATCCCTGCACAAGTACAAACGACGAACATCGATGGGTTCTATCAATTCAGCGGATTAGAGGATGATATTTACAAAGTTACTTGCCCCAAGGAAGCTGAAACTGTTGGTCCAATTAGTTCCGGTATGTCTTTGTCCTTAAACCTTGTTTTTTTTGTGTTTCTGTGTTTTTTAGCGTCAGTAGTTGATTGTATACTGTGATGCGGTATCAATATCGGATATTTTCTGATTGTTAGTATTATCGTTTCGATTTTATGATGTGTTGTTAATCCCATTGCATTGTGTACATTCTGTAGGGCCCAGCGACAATAATGGCGAAAAATATGACCACGTGGCTGCTATCGACGATAACACTCGAAATGTCACAGATGTGACTTTCAAATATTTGCCGTATGGATCTATTAAGGGATCCATCACAAACGGTATTTTGGAGCCAGGAAGCGACGGTATCAACAATGTAGTTTGTATACTAACAAAGGAAGGAGATGCGAGCTTCGAGCTGCAGGTTAGTTCTAACCCTAAGAATGGAGTGGATGGTGTGTTCGAGGTCGATGGGTTAGTCTTCGGAACGTACACCTTGATTTGTCCTGAGGAAATTGAGGAAGAAGGTCTAGACATCAGTGAAGGACCTAACGATATCCCTATTGAGGATGGCAATGTGTTCGAGACTACCTTTGTAATAGGCCCAGACACCCCAACTAGAGATGATCTCGATTATGTGTACCTCCCTCCTGGTACGATCGCTGGCGGAACTTACGAAGAAGGTAGCGATCGTGTACCAATCCCGGATGTCACCGTCAAACTTGTGTTTCTAGATGGTTCTGAGCCCGACAGAGAATATATTACTAATTCATCTGGCAAGTACATTTTTGTTGATTTGCCGACCGGAGAGTACAAAGTCGTGGCAGTCGAGACTGTGGGATCTGTCGGTCCTATTGTTGATGGACCAGTGAAGGGTCCGCTGGACAATGGCGAGACTGATATCTTCGTTTCTGTACAGGCGATTACTGAGGAAGTGCGAGCTGTCACTAAGGTTGATTTCATATATGCCCGTCCGGGTTCAATCTCCGGTACAATCAGCGAAGACTTGCCTGGTGATCAATTTGTTGCCATCCCTGGCGTTGTTTGTGTCCTGACTGGTCCAGAGCTTGACGGACCTCTAGGTGCAGTGACGGACACATCTGGATTCTTCGAGTTCCTTAACATTGGTGATGGAACGTACAATCTTACTTGTCCCACAACAGCTTTGTTCACTGATGGTGATAACGGTACCATCAGTCAGGGACCTGATGGACCTGATGATGATCTCTTCGAAGTGACCACCATCATTATCGGCCCTGATAACCGTGCAGTTGTAAATCAGGATTCCAAATACTTGAGACTTGGTGTCATCACAGGTATAACACAGGAAGAGTTTACTAAAGCTCCCATCGCTGGCGTGACCTGCACTCTGCGTGGCGCGGATGCTTCAGAGGAAACCTACGTCACTGGAGCTGATGGTCGATTTGAGTTCAAAGATTTGACCTATCAGCAATATATGGTGTCATGTCCCACCGTTGTTTCGTATTTAGACAAGAACCACACCATCAGTCAGGGCCCTGACGAGACTGTTCGGGACGATGATGTTCTAGAGTCGACAGTGACAGAGATTGATGCGGAGAATCGTGTCGTGGGGGATCTAATATTCGAATATTTACCTCTAGGCACTGTCAGTGGTAAAACGTTTGACACGAGCGACAACTCTGCCATTCCCGGTGCGGAGTGTGTTCTCAAGGGTACAAACCCTGATAATATGGCATATACTCGAGGCATGACGACTGATTCTGATGGTGAATACGAGTTCCTTGACGTACCATATGGAAACTATACAGTGACCTGTCCAACGACTGTTTCAAATGACAGAGAAATTTCTTTTGGACCAGATGATGACGAGGAGCCATTGAACGGAACACCTGTTGAAATCTCTCCAGAATCGCCAATCAGCCATAACAATGACTTCGGCTATACTGTACCACCGACCTCTACCATCAGTGGTACGACCAAGACAGATTCTGGTGCACCGTTGAATAATGTATATGTCGAACTTTATAACGAGGATGGTGACCTTCTCGAGACGAAGGTGACGGGAGCTAATGGATCACCATCTGGCTCTTTCATTTTCACCAATCTGCCGGATGGTAATTACACGGTTGTAGTTAGAGAGAAGGAGTTTGGCGTAGAGGAATATGAGCTCGTTGAGGGCTATACCGTATCCCTTCCCGCCGTAATTGAAGACAGTGTACCCGTCAATGATCGTGATTTCGTTTTCACTCTGCCAGGAAAGCTATCCGGTCACACCCTGGAGAAGGTTTCCAGAGTAGCAATCCCAGATTTGTTGGTTCGACTCGTAGGCATCACGGATCCATCCTTCGAGAGAACGACGCGCACACTTGGTGACACTGGCTTCTACGAGTTCACCAACCTGCCGCGAGGCGAGTACAAGGTAATCGCACCCAAAACAGCACCATTAACAGAGATCCCAGGTCTTGGTAATGTGGGAACCCTAGTGGAGTATCCTTTGGACGGCGGACTCGATGAGGAATCTGAGCACGCAATTACAGCCGATATACTAGAGATAATCAATATCGATTACTTGTACAAACAATTGGGTGCCATTTCTGGGTCTACTTTAGAACGTGCTGACGATACACCTATACCCGGTCAAGTATGCTCATTGGAGAAGCTGATGTCGGATGGAAGTATAGACGCGACTTTCACGAAATTGATGCAGAATACGGATAGCACTACTGGGGAATACAAATTCACTGGCCTTGCTGATGGCCGATACACCGTCACATGCCCAACTGTGGCTGAAAGTCCTGATTTCTCTGGGCCGATCAATTCAGGTGTGTATGTTCTCAATTTGGAGTTGGATGTTTCTATTGATTGTTCCATTTTGTCTTCATCTCGTCTGTTTGTTTCTCCGTTGTTCACTCACTCGTATACTACACTATCATATCGCAGGACCCGCGGACAGCGATGGTATCAAGGAGAAGCATTCTACCAGTATTTCTGACGAGAACCCTATTGTCGAGGATCTGGACTTCAAGTATGATCCGTTTGGAACTGCAACAGGATCAGTCATCAATGGCCTAGATGACAGTCCAATCGTCAATGTTACGTGCATACTGCAGTATAACGCGCCCGACGGGCAAGTGTATTCACAGAATGTTCAATCTGATGAAAATGGCAACTTGGCGATGACAGGGTTGATTGACGGGTCGTACACTCTAAGTTGTCCTAAAGAGTTGCCTGAAGGTGACATTAGCAGTGGACCAGAGGACAGTGACGGGTTTGATGAGGTTACATCATTCATCATATCGCCTAATAACAAGGATGTTACAGATCTAGATTTCGTCTATTTAGAGCCCGGAACAATCGCCGGACACACCTACTTGGACGGCACGAAGATCCCTATTCCTGATGTTACAGTCATCCTAGTCGATCTTGACAATGCAGGTCCGAATAAGACCATGCAAACTGACGCCAATGGTCGGTATCTGTTTGATGAGTTGGAAGACGGTAAATATCTGATCGTTGTTGAGGACGATGGATCATATGTTCCCGCCGGTGAGACTGAAGCTGTGGATGTCTCAATCGTTGACGGTCCTGTGGTGACAGCCATCGATCTCGCCGATGATAAGAGCACGGATGGTAAATCCGTGAAGGAGATTAACGAAACTATTCGCGCAGTGGATAACGTCGATTTCGAGTATGCGCCACCAGGTATCATTTCTGGTACGATTAGTGAGGTGATTCCAGGTGCTGATAAGGTTGCGATCCCAGGCGTCACTTGCGTGCTCAAGGACGGCAGTGGCACAGAGATTCAGAGTGCTACTAGTAATGACGTTGGATTCTACGAGTTCACTGATGTAGATGATGGTCAATATACCGTAGAGTGCCCTTACACTGTAGACGGTGTAGGAAACATCACTGCTGGACCCGATGCTGACGAACCAATTGAAAGCACCACTGTGGTCATTGGTCCCGAAGACCGATCCATTGTGAAACAGGACTTCGATTACCTGGCGCCTGGAGAAATCAGCGGAACAGTTCTAGAGGATATCTCCAATGTAGGTATTGAAGGTGTGACGTGCGAATTGATGGGACTCGATGACGGATCTGTGCGAACGGCCGTGACCGACTCAAATGGAGAATATACATTCACTGATCTGCCTAGTGGCAGTTACAGTGTTGTGTGCCCAGTATACGTGGATGACAATGGTGTCAATCGAACCATCAGCCAGGGACCTTTGGACGACGATGGCAAGCCCGAAGAGACTGTTGTAGAGATTACAGACACGGAACGTGTTGTAGAGGACGTGATCTTTGAGTACATCGGCTTGCCCGGCAGCATCTCAGGTTTCACCCTGGAGAAGATTGGAGATGTACCTATCCCCAATCAGTTGGTCACATTGGTTGGTGTAGACGGCACTGTGTACGAGAATAGCACTTTGACGGACAGCAACGGTTTCTACGAGTTTACAGATTTGCCCAATGGAGAATACAAAGTGACTGCTCCTGATATGGTTGATGGAGTTGGAGAGCTTGTAGATTATCCTGAAGATATCGAAGGTGACGATGGTGTCGACGAGGAATCAAACCGCAAGATCACTGACGCTGTCAAGGACCACACGGAGGTTAACTTCTGGTACGAAGAACTTGGCAAGCTTTCTGGACATACTTTGGAGAAGATTGGCAGAATTCCCATCCCCGAGCAGACTATCCAATTGATAGGCATCACGGACCCATCTTTTACCGCAACAAATGTGACTGAAGAAGGCACTGGATATTATGAGTTCAACAATTTGCCTTTCGGCGAGTATATGGTTATTGCACCCTCAACTGCACCCGTGACTGAGATCGCTGGTCTTAACAATGTTGGAGAACTAGTTGAGTATCCCTTGGACGGTGGATCTAATGAGGAGTCGGTTCATGAGCTCACGTCGGAAGTACCCGAGAAAATCAACATTGATTACTTGTACAAACAGTTAGGTGTCATTTCTGGATCTACTTTAGAACGCGCCGACGATACACCTATTCCCGGTCAAGAATGTTCATTAGAGAAGCTGATGTCGGATGGCAGTGTAGACGCGACTTTCACGAAATTGACGCAGAGTACGGATAGCACTACTGGGGAATACAAATTCACTGGCCTTGCTGACGGCCAATACACCGTCACATGTCCAACTGTGGCTGAAAGTTCTGATTTCTCTGGGCCGATTAATTCTGGTGTGTTGTGTTTCCAATTTGAAGTCGGATGTTTCTGATGGTGATGTCATTTTGTCTTCGTCTAATTGTTTTTCCGCTGTTCACTCAAAGTCGGATGTTTCTGTTGGTGATATCATTTTGTCTTCGTCTAATTGTCTTTCCGCTGTTCACTCACTCTTGTACTTCACTATCATATCGCAGGACCCGCTGACAGCGATGGTATCAAGGAGAAGCATTCTACCAGTATTTCTGACGAGAACCCTATTGTCGAGGATCTGGACTTCAAGTATGATCCGTTTGGAACTGCAACAGGATCAGTCATCAATGGCCTAGATGACAGTCCAATCGTCAATGTTACGTGCATACTGCAGTATAACGCGCCCGACGGGCAAGTGTATTCACAGAATGTTCAATCTGATGAAAATGGCAACTTGGCGATGACAGGGTTGATTGACGGGTCGTACACTCTAAGTTGTCCTAAAGAGTTGCCTGAAGGTGACATTAGCAGTGGACCAGAGGACAGTGACGGGTTTGATGAGGTTACATCATTCATCATATCGCCTAATAACAAGGATGTTACAGATCTAGATTTCGTCTATTTAGAGCCCGGAACAATCGCCGGACACACCTACTTGGACGGCACGAAGATCCCTATTCCTGATGTTACAGTCATCCTAGTCGATCTTGACAATGCAGGTCCGAATAAGACCATGCAAACTGACGCCAATGGTCGGTATCTGTTTGATGAGTTGGAAGACGGTAAATATCTGATCGTTGTTGAGGACGATGGATCATATGTTCCCGCCGGTGAGACTGAAGCTGTGGATGTCTCAATCGTTGACGGTCCTGTGGTGACAGCCATCGATCTCGCCGATGATAAGAGCACGGATGGTAAATCCGTGAAGGAGATTAACGAAACTATTCGCGCAGTGGATAACGTCGATTTCGAGTATGCGCCACCAGGTATCATTTCTGGTACGATTAGTGAGGTGATTCCAGGTGCTGATAAGGTTGCGATCCCAGGCGTCACTTGCGTGCTCAAGGACGGCAGTGGCACAGAGATTCAGAGTGCTACTAGTAATGACGTTGGATTCTACGAGTTCACTGATGTAGATGATGGTCAATATACCGTAGAGTGCCCTTACACTGTAGACGGTGTAGGAAACATCACTGCTGGACCCGATGCTGACGAACCAATTGAAAGCACCACTGTGGTCATTGGTCCCGAAGACCGATCCATTGTGAAACAGGACTTCGATTACCTGGCGCCTGGAGAAATCAGCGGAACAGTTCTAGAGGATATCTCCAATGTAGGTATTGAAGGTGTGACGTGCGAATTGATGGGACTCGATGACGGATCTGTGCGAACGGCCGTGACCGACTCAAACGGAGAATATACATTCACTGACCTGCCTAGTGGCAGTTACAGTGTTGTGTGCCCAGTATACGTGGACGACAATGGTGTCAATCGAACCATCAGCCAGGGACCTTTGGACGACGATGGCAAGCCCGAAGAGACTGTTGTAGAGATTACAGACACGGAACGTGTTGTAGAGGACGTGATCTTTGAGTACATCGGCTTGCCCGGCAGCATCTCAGGTTTCACCCTGGAGAAGATTGGAGATGTACCTATCCCCAATCAGTTGGTCACATTGGTTGGTGTAGACGGCACTGTGTACGAGAATAGCACTTTGACGGACAGCAACGGTTTCTACGAGTTTACAGATTTGCCCAATGGAGAATACAAAGTGACTGCTCCTGATATGGTTGATGGAGTTGGAGAGCTTGTAGATTATCCTGAAGATATCGAAGGTGACGATGGTGTCGACGAGGAATCAAACCGCAAGATCACTGACGCTGTCAAGGACCACACGGAGGTTAACTTCTGGTACGAAGAACTTGGCAAGCTTTCTGGACATACTTTGGAGAAGATTGGCAGAATTCCCATCCCCGAGCAGACTATCCAATTGATAGGCATCACGGACCCATCTTTTACCGCAACAAATGTGACTGAAGAAGGCACTGGATATTATGAGTTCAACAATTTGCCTTTCGGCGAGTATATGGTTATTGCACCCTCAACTGCACCCGTGACTGAGATCGCTGGTCTTAACAATGTTGGAGAACTAGTTGAGTATCCCTTGGACGGTGGATCTAATGAGGAGTCGGTTCATGAGCTCACGTCGGAAGTACCCGAGAAAATCAACATTGATTACTTGTACAAACAGTTAGGTGTCATTTCTGGATCTACTTTAGAACGCGCCGACGATACACCTATTCCCGGTCAAGAATGTTCATTAGAGAAGCTGATGTCGGATGGCAGTGTAGACGCGACTTTCACGAAATTGACGCAGAGTACGGATAGCACTACTGGGGAATACAAATTCACTGGCCTTGCTGACGGCCAATACACCGTCACATGTCCAACTGTGGCTGAAAGTTCTGATTTCTCTGGGCCGATTAATTCTGGTGTGTTGTGTTTCCAATTTGAAGTCGGATGTTTCTGATGGTGATGTCATTTTGTCTTCGTCTAATTGTTTTTCCGCTGTTCACTCAAAGTCGGATGTTTCTGTTGGTGATATCATTTTGTCTTCGTCTAATTGTCTTTCCGCTGTTCACTCACTCTTGTACTTCACTATCATATCGCAGGACCCGCTGACAGCGATGGTATCAAGGAGAAGCATTCTACCAGTATTTCTGACGAGAACCCTATTGTCGAGGATCTGGACTTCAAGTATGATCCGTTTGGAACTGCAACAGGATCAGTCATCAATGGCCTAGATGACAGTCCAATCGTCAATGTTACGTGCATACTGCAGTATAACGCGCCCGACGGGCAAGTGTATTCACAGAATGTTCAATCTGATGAAAATGGCAACTTGGCGATGACAGGGTTGATTGACGGGTCGTACACTCTAAGTTGTCCTAAAGAGTTGCCTGAAGGTGACATTAGCAGTGGACCAGAGGACAGTGACGGGTTTGATGAGGTTACATCATTCATCATATCGCCTAATAACAAGGATGTTACAGATCTAGATTTCGTCTATTTAGAGCCCGGAACAATCGCCGGACACACCTACTTGGACGGCACGAAGATCCCTATTCCTGATGTTACAGTCATCCTAGTCTAGTCGATCTTGACAATGCAGGTCCGAATAAGACCATGCAAACTGACGCCAATGGTCGGTATCTGTTTGATGAGTTGGAAGACGGTAAATATCTGATCGATCGTTGTTGAGGACGATGGATCATATGTTCCCGCCGGTGAGACTGAAGCTGTGGATGTCTCAATCGTTGACGGTCCTGTGGTGACAGCCATCGATCTCGCCGATGATAAGAGCACGGATGGTAAATCCGTGAAGGAGATTAACGAAACTATTCGCGCAGTGGATAACGTCGATTTCGAGTATGCGCCACCAGGTATCATTTCTGGTACGATTAGTGAGGTGATTCCAGGTGCTGATAAGGTTGCGATCCCAGGCGTCACTTGCGTGCTCAAGGACGGCAGTGGCACAGAGATTCAGAGTGCTACTAGTAATGACGTTGGATTCTACGAGTTCACTGATGTAGATGATGGTCAATATACCGTAGAGTGCCCTTACACTGTAGACGGTGTAGGAAACATCACTGCTGGACCCGATGCTGACGAACCAATTGAAAGCACCACTGTGGTCATTGGTCCCGAAGACCGATCCATTGTGAAACAGGACTTCGATTACCTGGCGCCTGGAGAAATCAGCGGAACAGTTCTAGAGGATATCTCCAATGTAGGTATTGAAGGTGTGACGTGCGAATTGATGGGACTCGATGACGGATCTGTGCGAACGGCCGTGACCGACTCAAACGGAGAATATACATTCACTGACCTGCCTAGTGGCAGTTACAGTGTTGTGTGCCCAGTATACGTGGACGACAATGGTGTCAATCGAACCATCAGCCAGGGACCTTTGGACGACGATGGCAAGCCCGAAGAGACTGTTGTAGAGATTACAGACACGGAACGTGTTGTAGAGGACGTGATCTTTGAGTACATCGGCTTGCCCGGCAGCATCTCAGGTTTCACCCTGGAGAAGATTGGAGATGTACCTATCCCCAATCAGTTGGTCACATTGGTTGGTGTAGACGGCACTGTGTACGAGAGAATAGCACTTTGACGGACAGCAACGGTTTCTACGAGTTTACAGATTTGCCCAATGGAGAATACAAAGTGACTGCTCCTGATATGGTTGATGGAGTTGGAGAGCTTGTAGATTATCCTGAAGATATCGAAGGTGACGATGGTGTCGACGAGGAATCAAACCGCAAGATCACTGACGCTGTCAAGGACCACACGGAGGTTAACTTCTGGTACGAAGAACTTGGCAAGCTTTCTGGACATACTTTGGAGAAGATTGGCAGAATTCCCATCCCCGAGCAGACTATCCAATTGATAGGCATCACGGACCCATCTTTTACCGCAACAAATGTGACTGAAGAAGGCACTGGATATTATGAGTTCAACAATTTGCCTTTCGGCGAGTATATGGTTATTGCACCCTCAACTGCACCCGTGACTGAGATCGCTGGTCTTAACAATGTTGGAGAACTAGTTGAGTATCCCTTGGACGGTGGATCTAATGAGGAGTCGGTTCATGAGCTCACGTCGGAAGTACCCGAGAAAATCAACATTGATTACTTGTACAAACAGTTAGGTGTCATTTCTGGATCTACTTTAGAACGCGCCGACGATACACCTATTCCCGGTCAAGAATGTTCATTAGAGAAGCTGATGTCGGATGGCAGTGTAGACGCGACTTTCACGAAATTGACGCAGAGTACGGATAGCACTACTGGGGAATACAAATTCACTGGCCTTGCTGACGGCCAATACACCGTCACATGTCCAACTGTGGCTGAAAGTTCTGATTTCTCTGGGCCGATTAATTCTGGTGTGTTGTGTTTCCAATTTGAAGTCGGATGTTTCTGATGGTGATGTCATTTTGTCTTCGTCTAATTGTTTTTCCGCTGTTCACTCAAAGTCGGATGTTTCTGTTGGTGATATCATTTTGTCTTCGTCTAATTGTCTTTCCGCTGTTCACTCACTCTTGTACTTCACTATCATATCGCAGGACCCGCTGACAGCGATGGTATCAAGGAGAAGCATTCTACCAGTATTTCTGACGAGAACCCTATTGTCGAGGATCTGGACTTCAAGTATGATCCGTTTGGAACTGCAACAGGATCAGTCATCAATGGCCTAGATGACAGTCCAATCGTCAATGTTACGTGCATACTGCAGTATAACGCGCCCGACGGGCAAGTGTATTCACAGAATGTTCAATCTGATGAAAATGGCAACTTGGCGATGACAGGGTTGATTGACGGGTCGTACACTCTAAGTTGTCCTAAAGAGTTGCCTGAAGGTGACATTAGCAGTGGACCAGAGGACAGTGACGGGTTTGATGAGGTTACATCATTCATCATATCGCCTAATAACAAGGATGTTACAGATCTAGATTTCGTCTATTTAGAGCCCGGAACAATCGCCGGACACACCTACTTGGACGGCACGAAGATCCCTATTCCTGATGTTACAGTCATCCTAGTCGATCTTGACAATGCAGGTCCGAATAAGACCATGCAAACTGACGCCAATGGTCGGTATCTGTTTGATGAGTTGGAAGACGGTAAATATCTGATCGTTGTTGAGGACGATGGATCATATGTTCCCGCCGGTGAGACTGAAGCTGTGGATGTCTCAATCGTTGACGGTCCTGTGGTGACAGCCATCGATCTCGCCGATGATAAGAGCACGGATGGTAAATCCGTGAAGGAGATTAACGAAACTATTCGCGCAGTGGATAACGTCGATTTCGAGTATGCGCCACCAGGTATCATTTCTGGTACGATTAGTGAGGTGATTCCAGGTGCTGATAAGGTTGCGATCCCAGGCGTCACTTGCGTGCTCAAGGACGGCAGTGGCACAGAGATTCAGAGTGCTACTAGTAATGACGTTGGATTCTACGAGTTCACTGATGTAGATGATGGTCAATATACCGTAGAGTGCCCTTACACTGTAGACGGTGTAGGAAACATCACTGCTGGACCCGATGCTGACGAACCAATTGAAAGCACCACTGTGGTCATTGGTCCCGAAGACCGATCCATTGTGAAACAGGACTTCGATTACCTGGCGCCTGGAGAAATCAGCGGAACAGTTCTAGAGGATATCTCCAATGTAGGTATTGAAGGTGTGACGTGCGAATTGATGGGACTCGATGACGGATCTGTGCGAACGGCCGTGACCGACTCAAACGGAGAATATACATTCACTGACCTGCCTAGTGGCAGTTACAGTGTTGTGTGCCCAGTATACGTGGACGACAATGGTGTCAATCGAACCATCAGCCAGGGACCTTTGGACGACGATGGCAAGCCCGAAGAGACTGTTGTAGAGATTACAGACACGGAACGTGTTGTAGAGGACGTGATCTTTGAGTACATCGGCTTGCCCGGCAGCATCTCAGGTTTCACCCTGGAGAAGATTGGAGATGTACCTATCCCCAATCAGTTGGTCACATTGGTTGGTGTAGACGGCACTGTGTACGAGAATAGCACTTTGACGGACAGCAACGGTTTCTACGAGTTTACAGATTTGCCCAATGGAGAATACAAAGTGACTGCTCCTGATATGGTTGATGGAGTTGGAGAGCTTGTAGATTATCCTGAAGATATCGAAGGTGACGATGGTGTCGACGAGGAATCAAACCGCAAGATCACTGACGCTGTCAAGGACCACACGGAGGTTAACTTCTGGTACGAAGAACTTGGCAAGCTTTCTGGACATACTTTGGAGAAGATTGGCAGAATTCCCATCCCCGAGCAGACTATCCAATTGATAGGCATCACGGACCCATCTTTTACCGCAACAAATGTGACTGAAGAAGGCACTGGATATTATGAGTTCAACAATTTGCCTTTCGGCGAGTATATGGTTATTGCACCCTCAACTGCACCCGTGACTGAGATCGCTGGTCTTAACAATGTTGGAGAACTAGTTGAGTATCCCTTGGACGGTGGATCTAATGAGGAGTCGGTTCATGAGCTCACGTCGGAAGTACCCGAGAAAATCAACATTGATTACTTGTACAAACAGTTAGGTGTCATTTCTGGATCTACTTTAGAACGCGCCGACGATACACCTATTCCCGGTCAAGAATGTTCATTAGAGAAGCTGATGTCGGATGGCAGTGTAGACGCGACTTTCACGAAATTGACGCAGAGTACGGATAGCACTACTGGGGAATACAAATTCACTGGCCTTGCTGACGGCCAATACACCGTCACATGTCCAACTGTGGCTGAAAGTTCTGATTTCTCTGGGCCGATTAATTCTGGTGTGTTGTGTTTCCAATTTGAAGTCGGATGTTTCTGATGGTGATGTCATTTTGTCTTCGTCTAATTGTTTTTCCGCTGTTCACTCAAAGTCGGATGTTTCTGTTGGTGATATCATTTTGTCTTCGTCTAATTGTCTTTCCGCTGTTCACTCACTCTTGTACTTCACTATCATATCGCAGGACCCGCTGACAGCGATGGTATCAAGGAGAAGCATTCTACCAGTATTTCTGACGAGAACCCTATTGTCGAGGATCTGGACTTCAAGTATGATCCGTTTGGAACTGCAACAGGATCAGTCATCAATGGCCTAGATGACAGTCCAATCGTCAATGTTACGTGCATACTGCAGTATAACGCGCCCGACGGGCAAGTGTATTCACAGAATGTTCAATCTGATGAAAATGGCAACTTGGCGATGACAGGGTTGATTGACGGGTCGTACACTCTAAGTTGTCCTAAAGAGTTGCCTGAAGGTGACATTAGCAGTGGACCAGAGGACAGTGACGGGTTTGATGAGGTTACATCATTCATCATATCGCCTAATAACAAGGATGTTACAGATCTAGATTTCGTCTATTTAGAGCCCGGAACAATCGCCGGACACACCTACTTGGACGGCACGAAGATCCCTATTCCTGATGTTACAGTCATCCTAGTCGATCTTGACAATGCAGGTCCGAATAAGACCATGCAAACTGACGCCAATGGTCGGTATCTGTTTGATGAGTTGGAAGACGGTAAATATCTGATCGTTGTTGAGGACGATGGATCATATGTTCCCGCCGGTGAGACTGAAGCTGTGGATGTCTCAATCGTTGACGGTCCTGTGGTGACAGCCATCGATCTCGCCGATGATAAGAGCACGGATGGTAAATCCGTGAAGGAGATTAACGAAACTATTCGCGCAGTGGATAACGTCGATTTCGAGTATGCGCCACCAGGTATCATTTCTGGTACGATTAGTGAGGTGATTCCAGGTGCTGATAAGGTTGCGATCCCAGGCGTCACTTGCGTGCTCAAGGACGGCAGTGGCACAGAGATTCAGAGTGCTACTAGTAATGACGTTGGATTCTACGAGTTCACTGATGTAGATGATGGTCAATATACCGTAGAGTGCCCTTACACTGTAGACGGTGTAGGAAACATCACTGCTGGACCCGATGCTGACGAACCAATTGAAAGCACCACTGTGGTCATTGGTCCCGAAGACCGATCCATTGTGAAACAGGACTTCGATTACCTGGCGCCTGGAGAAATCAGCGGAACAGTTCTAGAGGATATCTCCAATGTAGGTATTGAAGGTGTGACGTGCGAATTGATGGGACTCGATGACGGATCTGTGCGAACGGCCGTGACCGACTCAAACGGAGAATATACATTCACTGATCTGCCTAGTGGCAGTTACAGTGTTGTGTGCCCAGTATACGTGGATGACAATGGTGTCAATCGAACCATCAGCCAGGGACCTTTGGACGACGATGGCAAGCCCGAAGAGACTGTTGTAGAGATTACAGACACGGAACGTGTTGTAGAGGACGTGATCTTTGAGTACATCGGCTTGCCCGGCAGCATCTCAGGTTTCACCCTGGAGAAGATTGGAGATGTACCTATCCCCAATCAGTTGGTCACATTGGTTGGTGTAGACGGCACTGTGTACGAGAATAGCACTTTGACGGACAGCAACGGTTTCTACGAGTTTACAGATTTGCCCAATGGAGAATACAAAGTGACTGCTCCTGATATGGTTGATGGAGTTGGAGAGCTTGTAGATTATCCTGAAGATATCGAAGGTGACGATGGTGTCGACGAGGAATCAAACCGCAAGATCACTGACGCTGTCAAGGACCACACGGAGGTTAACTTCTGGTACGAAGAACTTGGCAAGCTTTCTGGACATACTTTGGAGAAGATTGGCAGAATTCCCATCCCCGAGCAGACTATCCAATTGATAGGCATCACGGACCCATCTTTTACCGCAACAAATGTGACTGAAGAAGGCACTGGATATTATGAGTTCAACAATTTGCCTTTCGGCGAGTATATGGTTATTGCACCCTCAACTGCACCCGTGACTGAGATCGCTGGTCTTAACAATGTTGGAGAACTAGTTGAGTATCCCTTGGACGGTGGATCTAATGAGGAGTCGGTTCATGAGCTCACGTCGGAAGTACCCGAGAAAATCAACATTGATTACTTGTACAAACAGTTAGGTGTCATTTCTGGATCTACTTTAGAACGCGCCGACGATACACCTATTCCCGGTCAAGAATGTTCATTAGAGAAGCTGATGTCGGATGGCAGTGTAGACGCGACTTTCACGAAATTGACGCAGAGTACGGATAGCACTACTGGGGAATACAAATTCACTGGCCTTGCTGACGGCCAATACACCGTCACATGTCCAACTGTGGCTGAAAGTTCTGATTTCTCTGGGCCGATTAATTCTGGTGTGTTGTGTTTCCAATTTGAAGTCGGATGTTTCTGATGGTGATGTCATTTTGTCTTCGTCTAATTGTTTTTCCGCTGTTCACTCAAAGTCGGATGTTTCTGTTGGTGATATCATTTTGTCTTCGTCTAATTGTCTTTCCGCTGTTCACTCACTCTTGTACTTCACTATCATATCGCAGGACCCGCTGACAGCGATGGTATCAAGGAGAAGCATTCTACCAGTATTTCTGACGAGAACCCTATTGTCGAGGATCTGGACTTCAAGTATGATCCGTTTGGAACTGCAACAGGATCAGTCATCAATGGCCTAGATGACAGTCCAATCGTCAATGTTACGTGCATACTGCAGTATAACGCGCCCGACGGGCAAGTGTATTCACAGAATGTTCAATCTGATGAAAATGGCAACTTGGCGATGACAGGGTTGATTGACGGGTCGTACACTCTAAGTTGTCCTAAAGAGTTGCCTGAAGGTGACATTAGCAGTGGACCAGAGGACAGTGACGGGTTTGATGAGGTTACATCATTCATCATATCGCCTAATAACAAGGATGTTACAGATCTAGATTTCGTCTATTTAGAGCCCGGAACAATCGCCGGACACACCTACTTGGACGGCACGAAGATCCCTATTCCTGATGTTACAGTCATCCTAGTCGATCTTGACAATGCAGGTCCGAATAAGACCATGCAAACTGACGCCAATGGTCGGTATCTGTTTGATGAGTTGGAAGACGGTAAATATCTGATCGTTGTTGAGGACGATGGATCATATGTTCCCGCCGGTGAGACTGAAGCTGTGGATGTCTCAATCGTTGACGGTCCTGTGGTGACAGCCATCGATCTCGCCGATGATAAGAGCACGGATGGTAAATCCGTGAAGGAGATTAACGAAACTATTCGCGCAGTGGATAACGTCGATTTCGAGTATGCGCCACCAGGTATCATTTCTGGTACGATTAGTGAGGTGATTCCAGGTGCTGATAAGGTTGCGATCCCAGGCGTCACTTGCGTGCTCAAGGACGGCAGTGGCACAGAGATTCAGAGTGCTACTAGTAATGACGTTGGATTCTACGAGTTCACTGATGTAGATGATGGTCAATATACCGTAGAGTGCCCTTACACTGTAGACGGTGTAGGAAACATCACTGCTGGACCCGATGCTGACGAACCAATTGAAAGCACCACTGTGGTCATTGGTCCCGAAGACCGATCCATTGTGAAACAGGACTTCGATTACCTGGCGCCTGGAGAAATCAGCGGAACAGTTCTAGAGGATATCTCCAATGTAGGTATTGAAGGTGTGACGTGCGAATTGATGGGACTCGATGACGGATCTGTGCGAACGGCCGTGACCGACTCAAACGGAGAATATACATTCACTGACCTGCCTAGTGGCAGTTACAGTGTTGTGTGCCCAGTATACGTGGACGACAATGGTGTCAATCGAACCATCAGCCAGGGACCTTTGGACGACGATGGCAAGCCCGAAGAGACTGTTGTAGAGATTACAGACACGGAACGTGTTGTAGAGGACGTGATCTTTGAGTACATCGGCTTGCCCGGCAGCATCTCAGGTTTCACCCTGGAGAAGATTGGAGATGTACCTATCCCCAATCAGTTGGTCACATTGGTTGGTGTAGACGGCACTGTGTACGAGAATAGCACTTTGACGGACAGCAACGGTTTCTACGAGTTTACAGATTTGCCCAATGGAGAATACAAAGTGACTGCTCCTGATATGGTTGATGGAGTTGGAGAGCTTGTAGATTATCCCGAAGATATCGAAGGTGACGATGGTGTCGACGAGGAATCAAACCGCAAGATCACTGACGCTGTCAAGGACCACACGGAGGTTAATTTCTGGTATGAAGATCTTGGTACGATTTCTGGAACGACGACAGAGGAGGACACTGGCAAGCCTATACCTCAACTTGAATGTACCCTGGAGATGCTCGACCAGAGGGGACTTGTCGACACCAGTTTTCCTAAGAGAACTGTTGCTACGCTTGACAACGGCACGTACGAGTTCACTGACCTGTCTACCGGCGTTTACAAGGTTATTTGCCCGAAGTTGGCTGAGAACCCAGACGAAAATTTCAATGGATCACTCAATACAGGTAATATTGTGTATGTGAAGGGTTTGGTTTCAGAATAGCTATTCATGAACGGGATATGTACGAGTTATGTAGTAGGGTTTTTTGTTTGGTGTATCTTTTCTCTTGGATATCTACTTCGCAGGTAACAAGTAAGGTTTTTTCCCTACTGATTTTGGATTGCTTGTATTGCTCATTTGATTCCCAGGTCCCACTGATACTGATGGCAAAAAGGAGGAGCACATTACTTCCATCACCGATACGATTCGAGACATATCTGATGTGGACTTTAAGTATCTACCATTCGGCAAGGCAACCGGAGCCACTATTAATGGTCTCGACGGAACTGGAATTAAGGAAGTTGTTTGTGTTCTAACCATGGCAGAGGATAGTCAGTTCTCCCAAGACATCATATCTGGCGAACAAGGAGAGCTAGTAATGGAGAATCTTGTGGACGGAACTTACACTTTGGTCTGTCCTGTTGAAGTTCTCGGAGTGGGTGACATCAGCAGTGGACCAGTTGACGGTGATAGAATCCTAGCAGAGACAACCTTCACTATCTCCCCAACTAAGAAGACCGCGGACGATCTCGTCTTTACATATCTCTCGCCTGGTATGTTGCAGGGTACCACTCTGCTGGAAGGTACTACTATTCCGATCCCCAACGTTGTGGTTATACTCGTTGATCTTGACGGAGGTAAACCAAATCAGACAATGACTACTGGAGAAGACGGAAAATACAAATTTACTGATCTCGAAGATGGTAAATACCAAATCGTGGTTGAAGATGATGGAGTCTACACTCCTGATGGTGCCAATGCACCCGTTGATGTTTCTATCGTTGACGGTCCAGAGAAAACCGGATTGGACCCCGAAGATGACAAGAAATCTGATGGCAAATCTGTACAGGAAATTACACCCACCCAGCGCGCAGTCGATAAGATTGACTTCTATTATGCGACACCAGGTATTATTTCGGGCACCATCAGTGAGGAGATTCCAGGTGCTGATAAGGTTGCGATCCCAGACGTCACTTGCGTGCTCAAGGACGGCAGTGGCGCAGTGATTCAGAGTGCTACTAGTAATGACGTTGGATTCTACGAGTTCACTGATGTAGATGATGGTCAATATACCGTAGAGTGCCCTTACACTGTAGACGGTGTAGGAAACATCACTGCTGGACCCGATGCTGACGAACCAATTGAAAGCACCACTGTGGTCATTGGTCCCGAAGACCGATCCATTGTGAAACAGGACTTCGATTACCTGGCGCCTGGAGAAATCAGTGGAACGGTATTGGAAGACATTAAGAATGTGGGCATCGAGAACGTGACCTGCGAACTGGTCAGTCTTACGGATGGATCAGTACGCTATGCTGTAACTGACTCGAATGGTGATTACAAATTCACTGATTTGCCAGACGGAGACTATTCGGTAAAGTGTCCCACAACCGTGGACGACAACGGTGTTGATAAGGTGATCTCTGAAGGACCAACCGATCTGTTTGGAGAGGATGGTAAGCCTGAAGAAACTGTCACGAAGATCACGCCAACTACGAGAGTCGTGGATGAAGTTATTTTCAAGTATATTCCAGATATGGGAACTATTTCGGGTCATACATATGTGAAGGGAACCAACGAAAGCATTCCGGATCAGGTGGTCACTCTCGTCGGTGTCGATGAGGGGAATTCATACACGAAGGATGTGAACACCGACGCTAATGGTTATTACGAATTCACGGACTTGCCTAATGGTGAGTACAAGGTGACAGCACCCGAGAACGTTGATACGGTTGGGCCCCTTGTGGACTCACCTGTTGATGATGACGGCGTACCCCAAGAATCTAACTGGAAAATCACAACAGACATCAAACTGGTGGAAGATGTTGATTTCTTTTATCAAGAAATCGGTAGCATAAGCGGTTCTACTGTTCAACTTGCGGGTGACGTGCCTATTGCAGGACAGGAATGTACCTTGGAGATGTTGGATGACAATGGTGTGACGGACACGACGTTCGCTACTAGAACTAGTATCACTGCAGATGACGGTTCATATGAGTTCACCGATCTGGAAAATGGCAACTACAAGGTCACTTGCCCGGAAATGATCGAAATTGATGACTTCCATGGACCGATTAGCACTGGTAAGTGTTTGGACATTGTAGTATGATGGTCGACATTGTGGAGACTTCAAATCTTTTTTTTAATTTCCAATGCAGATAACATTTTTCACTATCTCACTCCCTTTGTTGTATTGCTCAATTGCTATTTATAGGTCCGCCAGACTTTGATGGTGTCGCTGAAGAGACCACCACTAAGCTCACTGATGAGAAACGAAATGTAGAGGATCTGGACTTCAAGTATGTTCCTTATGGAACTGCAACAGGATCAGTCATTAATGGCCTAGATGACAAACCGATTGCCGGAGTTACGTGTGTATTACAGTTTGTCCAACCCGACGGGCAAGTATTCTCACGGGAGGTCGAATCTGGTGATGATGGTATGCTGACGATGACAGGCTTGGTAGACGGATCATATACTCTAAGTTGTCCCAAAGAGTTACCCGAAGGTGACATTAGCAGTGGACCAGAGGACAGTGACGGGTTTGAAGAGGTTACATCATTTATCATATCGCCTAATAATAAGGAAATCACAGATCTAGATTTCGTCTATTTAGAGCCCGGAACAATCGCCGGACACACCTACTTGGACGGCACGACGATCCCTATTCCTGATGTCACAGTCATCCTAGTCGATCTCGACAATGCAGGTCCGAATAAGACCGTGCAAACCGACTCCAATGGTCGGTATATGTTCGAGGAGTTGGAAGACGGTAAATATCTGATCGTTGTTGAGGACGATGGATCATATGTTCCCGCCGGTGAGACTGAAGCTGTGGATGTCTCAATCGTTGACGGTCCTGTGGTGACAGCCATCGATCTCGCCGATGATAAGAGAACGGATGGTAAATCCGTGAAGGAGATCAACGAAACTATTCGCGCAGTGGACAACGTCAATTTCGAGTATGCTCCACCAGGAGTTGTCTCCGGTACCATCAGAGAAGACATCGTCGGAAACGATAATGTTGTGATTGAGGGCGTCACGTGTACGCTAAAGGGTAATGATGCCGAGACGCAAGGTCTGGAGTATTCAGCAACCAGCAACGAAGAAGGTCTATTCGAGTTCACCGGTCTAGCTGATGGTGAATTCCTACTGGAGTGCCCCAAGAACGTACCCTCTGTGGGTGACGTCAGTCAGGGGCCTGATGAAGATGAGCCCATCGAATCTACTGTGGTTATTATTTCACAGGAAGATCGATCTGTCGTCAACCAAGATTTCGAGTATCTGCGACCAGGCAAGATAGGAGGTTCTGTTGTAGAGGAAGGCACTAACACCGGTCTTGAGGGTGTCGAGTGCAAGCTCATTAATCTCAGCGACGGTACTGAAACTTTCGCCATCACAGATCAGTTCGGTAAGTACAGCTTCGATAATCTTGCGGATGGCCAATACAAGGTTGAATGCCCCACTTCTGTCGTGGATGACAATGGCGTTAATCGAACTATCAGCCAAGGACCGACGGATAAATTGGGCGAGGATGGACTTCCTGAGGAAACCGTGGTAGAAATCACACCAGATGTGAGAGAAGTGTCCGATGTGATTTTCGCTTACACGCCTATTCCAGGTACAATCTCTGGTCATACCTTTGAGAAATTAACCGGGGACGCCATTCCAAGTCAGGTTGTTCTATTGGAAGGTATCGACGGAACCGTTTACAGTGATTCAGTAGTCACTGATGAAAATGGTTTTTACGAATTCACGGATCTTCCGGACGGAAAGTACAAGATCATCGCTCCGAAGGATGTTACCGCAGTAGGAGGTCTTGTTGACTTCCCTAAGGACAATGATGGTGTACCAAGCGAGTCAACTCGTTCAATCACACCTACTGTGAAGAAACACGAAGATGTTGATTTCTTGTACCAGGAACTTGGTGTCATCTCCGGTTCCACTGTTGAGGAGACTGCTGCTGAAGTGCCTATTGAAGGCCTCATTTGTACGCTGGATATGCTTGACGCAAACAACCTGGCTGTTGGTACCTTCAGTCAGCAATCGGCAACTACAAAGTCTGATGGATCATACGAATTCACTGGATTGTCGGACGGAAAGTACAAGGTTACCTGCCCGAAGACAGCCGACACCGAAACATTTACTGGTTCCCTAAATTCAGGTAAGTAGTTCTTATAGTATCCTCGTAAACTGTAATTCATTAGTCAAGTTCCATATTTGAAAAGTGTCCAGTTGATGCCTTGGTACCCGAACTAATCTTACCTTCTTCATACATTTTATTTATTGTTATTGTTTACAGGACCTTTGGACGGAGACGGTAAAGTAGACGAACACTTAACGGCCATCACTGAGCTGGTTCGCAAGGTTGAAGATCTGGATTTCAAGTATTTACCGTACGGATCAGCGACTGGATCCACAATAACTGGAGTAGACGGGTCCGGTATTTCTGACGTTGTTTGTACTTTAACTATGGCCGAAGACAGTACTTTCACAGAGTCTGTAAAGTCGGATGCTTTAGGAGGTTTGTCTATGACTGACCTAGTCGATGGTACTTACACTTTGACTTGCCCTGTTGAAGAGCCAGGAGGTCGTGTCATATCTAGTGGTCCCAATGACTCTGATAATATCATCGCTGAGACCACATTCACTATTTCTCCTACTAAGAAGACGGTAGAAAACTTGATTTTCACCTATCTGCCGACCGGTACCATTGCTGGTACCACTTACTTGGAGGGTACAACTATCCCGATTCCCGGAATAACAGTTACCCTTGTACCCTTGGATGTTAGTGACCCTGTGGAGCAGACTACCGTGACAGATGCATTCGGTGATTACCTCTTCACCGATTTGCCCCAAGGAGCGTATTTGGTGGTTGTAGAAGAAATCGGCCAATACGAGAGTGCGGCAGCATCAGCGGGTGATCCACCAATCGTTGTTGGTCTTGTTAGCGGTCCGGATGTCAATGAGAACGATCCGGTGGACGACCTGAAAACGGATGCAAAGTCTGTGCAAAAGCTCAGCAGCACCGTAATGGCAATCAACGATGTCGATTTCGAGTATGCACCTCCAGGTATCATTTCTGGTACTATTCGGGAGGATCTTCCCAATGGAGAGACTGTCGTGATTCCTGGAGTCACTTGTTCGCTGAAGGATAGTACTGGCGTGGAAGTACAGACGGCCACTTCTGACAGCAATGGACGTTTCGAATTTACCGATGTCGACACCGGTGAGTACACTCTTGAATGTCCTAAAAATGTCCCAAGTGTGGGAGACGTAAGTAGCGGACCTGATACTGATGACATTCTGGAATCAACTACGATTGTGATTGAAGGCGAGGATCGTACAATCGTTAAGCAAGATTTCGAGTACAGAAAGCCTGGCACAATCGCTGGTGCCGTGCTCGATGAAATCACCAACCTACCTATCGCCGATGTTGACTGTACGTTGATCGCAGAAGACCTGTCTGAAACGACAGTTGCAACAGATGCAGCTGGTAACTTCATATTTAACGGTCTGAAGGATGGAAAGTACACTGTTCGTTGCCCTCTAGAGGTAGACGATGGTAGAACGATCACTACTGGACCCGCTGATTCACTCGGCGAGGATGGTAAGATCTACGAAACAACAGTCGAGCTTTCTACTACCAACCGGGACGAAGATGATTTGATTTTCAAGTATCTTGAACCCGGATACGTGTCAGGAAAGTGTTATGATACTTCAGATCAATCTCCGATCTCAGACCAGGTTTGTACATTAATTGGCACAAATCCAGTTGGTTACTCAGAATTCTTCAAAACTGGAAGTGATGGTACCTTTGAGTTTACTGATGTGCCCGATGGCTCATACATGTTAGAGTGTCCAACCAGCGCTTCGAATGACAGGGAATTGATCGAAGGACCGTCGGCGACAGGTTTGATGCAACAAATGCCAATTGCGCTTTCTGCTATGTCCTCACGCATGAGTTTGAATAATGATTTCGGATATTTTGCCGAAGAAATTATCATTGTGCCTTCTCCATCACCAACTAGTCAGCCCTCAGCATCGAGCCAAGCTTCAGCGTCTAGCCAACCTTCGCAGTCTAGTGTAGCATCTCAATCGAGTGCTCCGTCACGTACCAGTGTCGCTTCACAATCGAGTGCTCCTTCCAGGTCCAGTCAGCCTTCGGCTTCCAATCAGCCGTCGCGAACTAGTGTGCCTTCGTCGAGTAATTCACCGAATCCCAATGCTGTCGATCCAGTGTTACCTTCTTCGGATCCGACAAGAGCAGCCCAGCCGTCGCAGTCTAGCGTGCCTTCGCAGACTAGTCAGCCCTCGCGAACTAGCCAGGCATCACAGTCGAATGCGCCATCGAGATCGAGTCAGCCCTCAAGCACCAGTGCGGCCTCACAGAGCGCTTCACCAGGTCCATCGCAGTCAAGTGCTCCATCTCAGAGTACGTCACCCACTCAATCGATCGCTGCCTCGAGGTCGAGTCAACCATCGACATCATCACAGCCTTCGCAGACCAGTCAGCCCTCGAGTTCCGGCTCACCAGCGATTGGAGTGAGTAACCCACCTGAATCACCGGCGGCGACACGGTCCAGTCAGCCCTCACAGTCCAGTGCGCCCTCGCAGACTAGCCAGCCCTCGGCTTCAGGAACGTCTCAGCCATCACAGACGAGCGCTGCATCGCAGTCTGGCGCTCCTTCGCTGAGTGGCCAGCCCTCACCGACCAGTCAACCGTCACAGACGAGTATTGCGTCATCATCGAGCGCCTCATCACAGTCCAGTGTTCCATCACAGTCTAGTGCACCATCGCAGTCTAGCGCACCCTCGAGATCCAGCCAGCCTTCGGCTTCCAATCAGCCGTCGCGAACTAGTGTGCCTTCGTCGAGTAATTC
Organism: Sphaeroforma sirkka; assembly: GCA_001586965.3. NCBI lineage: Eukaryota > Ichthyosporea > Ichthyophonida > Sphaeroforma > Sphaeroforma sirkka. The sequence continues at coordinate 13,277 of LUCW03000410.1, read as the reverse complement.
ACCGAATCCCGATACTGTCGATCCAGTGTTACCTTCATCGGATCCGACAAGAGCTGCTCAGCCGTCGCAGTCTAGCGTGCCTTCGCAGACTAGTCAGCCCTCGCGAACTAGCCAGGCATCCCGATCTAATGCTCCGTCAGCGTCGAGTCAACCGTCACAGACTAGCCAACCAACTCGGTCATCTGACCCATCGAGCTCGGCTCAAGCGTCGCCAACTAGCCAGCCGTCACAAACTAGTGTGGCTTCACAGTCTAGTGCCGCGTCGCCCGGTGCCGATGTCGTGCCTGCTTCTCCTGCTGCTACTCGTAGTTCTCAGCCGTCGCAGTCCAGTGCTGCGTCACAGTCATCAGCACCTTCGCTGTCTGCTGCCGCTAGCCCGTCTTCAGCTGCTTCTCGATCGAGTGTACCGTCGACGTCTAATCAGCCGTCGCAGACGAGCCTGCCATCGCAATCAGGATCTCCTGCCCCAGGCGTTTCTTTCGTACCAGCGTCGCCGGCGGCTACCAGGAGTTCTCAGCCGTCACAGTCGAGTGCGGTGACTCCCCAGGCTTCTGTTTCAGGTGCACCTTCTACATCGAATCAACCTTCGCAGACTAGCCAGCCTTCACAGACTGGTTCGCCCGCGCCAGGTGTTACTATCGTACCAGAGTCGCCTGCGTCCACCAGAAGCTCTCAACCGTCACAGTCCAGTGTTCCATCACAATCGCCGTCCAGCCAGCCGTCTTTGAGTAGTCAACCTTCACAGACTGCCTTGTCGACTGTTGTACCAGATTCGACGGCGCCTAGTAGAACTGCCCAGCCATCTCTGACTAGTCAACCTTCGCCAACGAGCGATCCATCACGAAGCAGTGATCCTTCGCGATCTAGCCAGCCCTCGCAGACTAGCCAACCTTCTCAATCAGGTTCGCCAGTGCCAGGTACTTCGTTTGTGGCTACGTCACCGATAGCTACCAGGGATCCACAACCATCGCAAACATCTGTACCAACTGCGCAGCCCACGAGAGATGCACAACCGTCAAGCTCAAGTGCTCCATCGCAAACGAGTTTGGCTTCGCAGTCGAGTGCGCCCTCCGTTTCAAATCAACCGTCGCAGACAAGTGTGCCATCGCAGTCAGTATCGCCGGACCCCGAACTTCCGATTGTGGAGCCTACCGCACTGCCCACCAGAGAGCCACAACCGTCGCAGAGTTCTGCACCATCGGTCAGTAGTCTACCATCGGCGTCTAATCAGCCTTCGCAGACTAGTGTGCCATCGCAGTCAGTGTCGCCGGATCCCGAACTTCCGTTTGTTGAGCCTACTGCACTGCCCACAAGAGACCCACAACCGTCGCAGAGTTCTGCACCATCGGTGAGTAGTCTACCTTCGGTGTCTAATCAGCCATCGCAGACTAGTGTGCCATCGCAGTCAGTGTCGCCGGATCTCGAACTTCCGTTTGTTGAGCCCACCGCGCTGCCAACAAGAGACCCACAACCGTCGCAGTCCAGCGTTCCGTCGCAGTCTGCCGCACCAACGACACCCGGGGGAGCAGCTACACCCATATCCACTGTAGCGGCGACACCCCTATCCACTGTAGCAGCTACACCCCTATCAACTATAGGGGCGACACCTCTATCCACTGTAGTGGCTACACCCCTAGCTACTGTCACACCTGTGGGACCTGTTGTGCTTGGTCCGCCCGGAGATATCACTGGTACCGTGGTCAGTACAGTGAGTGGACCTATCCCTAACGTGGTGGTAGCCCTCTTCGATGAGGATGGTGAGCTTTTCGATGAGGTACTAACTAATGATGATGGGATATATCTATTCGAAGATCTTCCCGTAGGACCATACAAGGTTGTAGTTTCTGAGACTTACTTCGTTGAAGGTGAGGACGGTATGGTCGAAGTTCTGGTGAAGGATCCAGATGGTTTCGTAGACGGACAATTCCAGACCAACGTCATCGCTGACACAGTCACAGATGTCGATGAGTTCGTTTATTCGCCTCCAGGTTCCGTAAGTGGTAGTGTGTACTCTGTCGAGGGAGAACCTTTGAGCCCTGTATCGCTTGTTCTAATCGACACTCAAGGAAGTGTCCTACAATCAACGGATACAATGGCAAATGGTGACTATGTCTTCGAGAATGTCCCTGTTGGTGATTACACCGTGAAGGTCAGTGAAGATGACCTTCCAGATTACTTCCTGTTCGACGATGTCGATGATGTCACGGATGGAGAAACACCCGCGATTTTGACCGAAGAAGAACCGAGCAAGGGAGGACTTGATTTTATCTTTGACACGTTAGCCAATAGAACACCCGGAGGAGGAGAAGGTGTCGGTGTTGTACCTCCAGTTGTCACGCAAGGTATGTCAAGCCTTTAAGTCATAGATATGGGATCTAGCTTTGTGATTGCTGTTGAATTGTTATTTATTTCAAGTCCTAACGTTATATATACAATTTTCATTTAATCAACAGGAACCGTTGGGGGTGTCATTGTTGACGAATTCGGAAATGGAGTTGCCGGAGTACCAGTATCGATTCTCAAACCCGATGGTTCGAATGTAACGGCCGTTACTAATAGTATCGGAGAGTTTGTATTCCTTCCCATGCCCCCTGGCAATTACTCCGTGTCTGTACCTACCGAGTATGAGATCAGACCAGGAGTGATTGGCCTTATCGCAGGTGATCCAGATGCCGTCACAGACGGTTATACAGAAGTTACTATCGGTGTAGACGGTACCGTGCCATACTTAGACCGGTACACATACGCTCCCTTGGGCGATGTATCAGGAAGTGTTATCAATACTCTGGGCGAACCTTTGGAAGACGTTGCCGTTCAATTGATGAGCGAAGGAGTTGCTATCTTCGAGACGACTACTAACCAGAATGGTGCATACTCTTTTGCTGATCTACCCGACGGCAGCTACGAAGTTGTTGTTGACACGGAAGCAGTTGAATTCCATCGGTTTGTTGCCGAGGCCAACCCTCAAAGCATTGAGAATGACGGAATGGATGGTCGTATTCCCGTTGCTATGGTGGGTGGCCAGGCCGTCGGCGGAGCTGACTTTGCTTATCAGAAAGGAGGCAGCATCTCTGGTGTCTTGTCGAGTGTGGAGTCCGGTGCTGGACTAGGAGGTATCGTTGCATACCTTTACGATGCCAATGGTAACGTTGTTGGTTCGGGTGTCACCAACGCAAATGGTTTCTATCTCTTGGAAGGTGCTAGCACTGCCGGAAATTACTGTATCAAGGTTGAAGAAGACATTGATGCACCCTGTGTGGCCGAGGCCACTGTCGAAGAGGACGGCGGTGCTATGCAAGTCGGCGTTGTTGCACTTGTAACTGACGGAGTCGCGTTCACTGGAGTGAACGGACAAGTTATGTTCGGACAAGGTGGTGTTGTCGTCGGCAATGAATCCAATAGTGGAGGGAGTGGGTCTGTTCTTTCTGGTGTCAATATTCAATCCACCGTATTGGCTCAGCTGCCCAACCCAGGATCTAATGTCACTTCCGTTGAGATCGAGATGGTCATTCCTGATGGTTACTCTGTTATTGAGGGCGTGAGTGGTACTACAACCAGCGGCGTGTCCGGCACTGTGCTTTCCACTGGTAAGATTCAAGCATCATATGCGATTGTCATTCAATTTCTTCTTTTAAATACTCTTTGCTTGTGTATCCCGCAATATAGAAATGATATTCTTTTTTGTTCTAATTTACATTTATTATACGATTTCACAGCTCTCGGATCGGTTACTGGCTATATCACGGACGGATTAACCGGCGCTGGTGTTGCTGGTGTGTCGGTGTCTATCACCGACGCGAAAGGTAACGTGATCTCAGTCGTCACCGATGCGAATGGTCAATACATTTTCGATAACCTCGACCAAGGTATTTATCAGGTTACAATTCCAGAGGTTATTGATGGTAACGTCGTATCCACTGGTTCAGCCGTCACCACTGTGGAAGTCACTAATGGACAGGTCAGCTTAATGGGAGGTGTAGAATTCGGACCTCCAGGAAGTGGTTCTGGACGCCTTTATCTGCTTACCAACGAAGTTGCTCTAGGTGATGTACCGGTTGTACTTCTTGATGGTACTTCAGGTGTGCAGTTGAGAGAGACCACCACCAACAGTGATGGTTACTATGTGTTCCCAGACCTTACTGCTGGTAGCTACATCGTTAAGGCGCCCTTGGAGGCCGGTACTCCGCTTTTCAAGGAAGAGAGAGCTGACAACGCTGTCGATGGACAATCCTCTTTCTCGCTCGAATCCAACACAGATTCTGTCTCGTCGATCGATTTCATGTACTTTGATCCTAGCCTACCATACACTGGAGGTGCTTTGATAGGGTACGTTTCTATGGCGAACACTGTCGGCGGTCTTTCCGGTATGGTTATCACCGTAACAAGGGAGGCTGACGGCATGCAGTTCTCTACTGTAACCAACTCTGACGGCCAATACAAATTCGAATACTTAGAGGCCGGTGTCTACACAATGGAAGCACCTACTCAGATCACGCTACCTAATGGTGAGCAGATCACACTCACTCAGGATCCCGATCAGATTCTTGACGGCCAACACACCGTTGAGATTACTAGTGGAGATATGGAGGTGGAAGGGTACTGGGCGTATTCTAACAGTGAGTTCGTGCAAGATGTCGGTGGAGGCATGCCTGAGAATTGGTATGTTTGCTCTCCTCAGTGTGGCGAAGTACCTGACGGTGATGTTTGTATCCAGAAAATCTGCTTAGATGTGGAAGGTTGTGATATCACTGGTACATACACCATTGAAGACATTCCGCTCATGTGTACCAGACCCTCTGGGGAGTGTCCCTCGGATAGTGCTATGACTAATGCCGTAGTATCACTACAAACTGAGAATGACCTGTGCGATGCTTCCTTCGAAAACGAGAACTTGTTCAACGCCAGGATGCAACAGTACACGGACGGATCTTACTTGGTCGAGAAACCAGACTTCCAAGTGACCTTCGGACTCCTTTCGTACTGGGAAGTACAGCTCTCAGCTGCGGAAGGAGGTCTTCTTCTTGAAGATGCAGAAATCTTCAGTTTTGAGCGTGCCGTCAGTGTAGGTGGCGACTGTACTGGTATTTTATTCAACAACAATCTTGATGGGCTCAAACAGGCATTCAGCTCAAAGCCTGATAAACAAGCACTACGTCTGGTTGTTCCGGTATCATTCGCCCTGGTCTGTCCTAGTGCAGGCAGTGAACAGGCGGATGTCGAAATCGTAATGGGCACAAAGCTGTCTTACATCGGCACCGGTGGCCGTCGTCGTAGTGCCATCATGCACTCCGTTGTGCGCCGTGAAGTTGCCAACAAGAATGTTCCCTTCACAATCGATGTTGATATCAACCCAAGTGACGCGAACGACGCAGCCGCCAATGTGAATGGACCGGGTGAGAAGACTATCACGATTACGGAAGAATCTAATGATTCGCTGATTATCATCGCGGCCGCCATCGGCGCACTACTACTGTGCTGCTGCTGCTGCTTGCTATTCGCGCTTCTGTTCTTGTACGCCCGCCGAAGAAAGCAGAAGGAGGATCAGAATCGAATCATGGTTCGCCCCGAGTACAATACATCAGGCGCTACTATGTATAGTGCGTCCATGGCACCTTCCTATGATGGCATGACGAGTCAGATTTCCAGTGGATGGTTGAGTGGCAATCAGAGCCAATACAACACCTCGCAGATGAGTGGTGACACATTCAATACGGGAAGCAGGACTGATCACTTCAATGGCGCTTACAACATGTCGCAAACCAGCCAAGGATTGGATGGATACAGCGGCAACGAATACAGCGGCAACGAAAGCAATGCAGGCATGTACGGTGCCGAGCAGCAATACTACAACGACGGTCAGTCGCAAATCTACCATGATAATAATGCTAGCGGTGTGGATGTAGATTCAGCCAATCAGCCGTATTATTACGGTAATGCGGATGACCAAGGACAATACTACCAGGATGGAGAGTATCAGGAAGGAGGAGAATACCACGAAGGTGAGGAACATCTTGACGGCAGCTATCCTGAAGAAGGAGCCGAGTACTACCAGGGAGAGAATGGAGAACAACAGTACTATCAAGATGACGGTTCCATGGGACAAGAAGGTCAATACTACGAAGACTACCCCCCAGCCGACGATCAACACAGCCAAACTGGCTCACAGGATCAACAATACGAGAACGGTGCTCAACCCCTAGAAGATCCCCGTATTGCCTCAAATAGATACAGTTCTTACGGCAATACGGACGATTTTTCGTCGGTGTAAGCATGAGCCTAAATTGCGCATCGATATTGATGTAACTTAGAGAAGACGTCCACGAATTCAGACATTAATTCTTTAAAGGGATGAGTGAATAAGCGTCGATAAATAAATAAAAATAACATTTATATAATTGATTTATTCGTAAGTTTGCATTCAATCAGCATATGTCCTATTCAGCATACTTCTCGCCAGCTGTATTGCCATATTCCAGCAAATTGACGCTGATTCATGCCAATGGATTGATACCAGGAATTGTATAACAACTCCTTCCAAATTCATCTAAAAGTACGAGTCGCTTCAGTTCAACTTCACGCGTATAAGCTTGGATAGTCGAATATATATATATATATAAGATACATAGATACATAGATACAAATGCACACACAAACAGATATATATAACAAGATATATATAATAATATATATATATAATAATATATATAATAATAATAATAATAGATATATATATATATATATATATATGATATATGATATATATATATATATATACATATATACATAATGTATATGTATATATATATATATATATATATATATATATATATATATATATATATATAGATATAAATATATAAAATGAATGAATGAGCAAAACAGGCAAATGATTGCATAAAATAAACATATTTTCAATATATCTATAACCTCGGGCCTGATGGCAGGGTAATCTGGTATATATGTGCATATGTACATATATTATTATGTATATGATTACATATGCATGTATGGTTATATATATATATGCATATACATATATTATAAATATAAAATGCATATATTATAATATATATAATATTATATATAATAATAATAATATTTATAATATATATATATTGTTGGTTACATATTATAATATATACGTATGCATGTATGCACGGATTATATATTATTAATGCGCATATTGCCATATACATATATAATAATAATAAACATATGCAATACACATCACGCATCAACATCATCATGTATATCATATTGTTATATTATTATTATTATTAATATGCATATTATGCATATGTATATGCATATGTATACATATGTATATATAATATATATATTATTATTATATAATAATAATATTATAATATCATATTATTATTATTTACATAAACGCAAACCACCATCATCATGTATGCATTATTGCATACACATATTATATTATATATATACATATATATATTATTATTATATATATATATATATATATATATATATATTACATATATTATATATATTACATATGCATATATATATATATTGCATATACATATACATATATATATGTGTGTATATATATGTGTGTGTATATATATATATATATATATATATATATATATATATATATATATATATATATATATATAAAACATATATATATATATTTATATGTATGTTTATGTTTAGTTGTGTGTATATTTCTATTCATATATGTATGGACGTAATCATATATACGTTTCTGAGAGAGGCGTATAGTCTGCAAGACTGATAGTGGTGTGTAAGAAGATGCAACCTGCAGGAAGCATGTATTCTCCGACACGAGTAAGTTTAGGAGTGACCCCTAAATACAGAGTACAATGAACCATTTTGACCGACTTTAGTATTAAATCGTGTGGTATAAAAGGTCCGGAGTGCCAAATATGGCCATTTGCAGGAGACAGGAGGGGTTCATTTTCAAAAAAAAAAATGTAAAATTGTAAATAACATTTCATTGTATGTATTCACTATTTTTTTAAATGTATATATTTAATAGAGGTACATCAATATCGGATCAGTACAGCATACTGAAGAATTGAATTGACTACACCTTGTATCCAGACTATAACTCTCATTTTGAGCTCATTAAGCCCTAAGCCCAAGAACGTACAAGATGAAAAAAAAAACCCAAAACTCGCGATGAAGTAATGAAGATGTTAGGTGAAAAGGGTCTGAAAGACTCTACAGAAGGCCCTCTTGCGACCTTCATCGGGAAAGATCTGATACAGAAACAGTGTATATGTGTACATTCACACATTCAAGCATCGTTGAAACAGACACAAACGTACACACACACATACACACGCACACACACAACAAACACGTGTATATATACACGCACACACAAACAGACTTAAACGTATGCACAAACCAACACACAAAACCACGAACTCACAAACGCATACACACACAAGCACACATACACTCACACACATAAAATGCATACACACACGCACAGCACACGCACGCACACGCACACACACACACACACATACTCACTCTCTCTCTCTCTCTCACACAATATATATATATATATTACAAAAACACACAAGCACACGCAATACACATATCAATGCATAATGTATATATATATTTATATATATATGTATATCTACTTGTGTCTTTATATTTTTTATATGTATATATATATATATATATATATATATGTATATATATATATATATATATATATATATATATATATATATATATATATATATATGCATATATATATATTATATATAATAATATATATATATATATATATATATATATATATATATATATATATATATATGGCCATATATATATATATATATATATTATAATATATGTATATTGATATGGGCTATACATATTGACATATTATATATATATATTATACATATTGCTATTAATATATAATGTTATGTGCCATATGTTAGCCATTATATATTATAATTATATTGTTGTACAATGCATGTAAACATTGATAATATAATTGTTGTTATAATATTATTACATATTGTTGTTGGTATAATGCATTACTGGCATTGTTACATATTGTTATTATAATGTTATAATAATGTTGTGCTAATAATATTATTATATCATAATATGCAATATTGGCATGTACATTGCGTGTCAACCCATACATATGTATTGGTATTATAATATAATGTTGGTGGCCACATGATTATTGGTTATTATGTGTGTATAGTATTATTTGCTTAATAATATAGCCAATGTTGGTTATTAATATTATTGTTATTATTATTATTATATACATTATTATTATTCTGGTGTATTATAATAATCCATTATTATTGTATATATAATATAATATTAATAATATTATATATATATAATATGTATATACAATACATATTATTATTATATAATATATATTATTATGTTATGCAAATACATGTATTATTATTATAATAGCAGAGGACATCACATACCATCACGACCAACACACACATCACATACATAATACACATATATATATATATATATATATATCTATGCATATATATATATATTTATATATATATATATATATTAAGTATATTTTGATGCATATGTGTATGTGTATACGCATGTATTTATTTATTGTATGTATGTATGTATGTATGTATGTATGTATGTATGCATGTTTGTATGTATTTTTCACATCATATATGTATTTTTTTTTGCATCGCTTGGTTATTATTGTAGGAGTCTGTTATAGGTGACTTTTTTTATGTCAAACATGGTCACATTAATATATATGAAATTGATTACACTTATTGATTGGTTTTCTATGTGTATCGTAAGTATTGGCCGCGCTCAACGATTCGATTTAGTTACAATTTCACACTGATGGTGATAATTGCACGTCGTTGTATACAAATTTGTGTAATATAATTTGGAGAATGAGATCTCACTCAAGTTCGCGGATGGAGAATTGAAATAAAGTTTTCGTACTATCTTTCCTTTTTTTACTATTATTCTAGGCGATATTATTAAAACCTTACAGACGCACTACCCACTTTCTGGTGTACCACTGTTTTCCATGGTCGGTAGTGGACTTGTCACCCTCCTCATGAACATCTACGCCAGATGGATGATGCGTAAGTATTATTTTCTCGTTCGCTTAGCTATAATTGTCACGCGCAAGTTGCATTGGACAATTTGCTTTCCAGTTTGTAATGGCTGTGCCTTTTTTTTAATTAATTTACTATTCAGGATTGTTGGGCATGCATTTCGGTACTATTTATACCTGATGACGTTAGCGTTGTATCGTGAAAAACTTATCATCAAGCTTATAATGGATTATCGTTTTCATATCAAGATATTTCAGCGTTTTTTTCTCGCCTTGATTTCTAACTGCTGCGGTAAATTCACGATGGTGTGCGAACCACTTCAGCTGGTGATATCGGGTGGAGGCTATCCTTCGTCGCTTCCGAGATGCTCTGCGTCAATGGATTGGCAAAGGCTTATCTTAAAGGCCCACGTCCCTACTGGATGGATGACAAGGTGTGTGCTTTTCGTTGGAAAATCTCACAAATAACGCGTTTTGCGCATTGAGTGATATGATCAGCCATACATCCTTAACAGAGATTTTTCTCTCCATATTTTTTACTAATACATCACGTGCACACGATTTTAAACCAGATCAAAACTCTAGACCCAACATTGGAGACGTCGTTTGGGTTCCCAAGTGGCCATGTGATGGGATTGTACGTGGTTTGGGGTATTCTAGCTTGGCATGTTGGTGGAGTATTCACTTTCACATTGTGGGCAGTGATGACTATCTTAGTAGCCTACTCTAGGGTGTACACAGGTAAGCTAGTCACCAGAGTGCCTTACACTCTTTATTTCAAGTTTATAAATTTGAATTTTATATCTTGAAGCTACCCGACCCTCTTTCGAATGGGTAACCGCGGCTTGTGCCCAGCTTCAAGCTTGCCTCTACCTGAATTGAATGTCGTTTGAGAAACACGCACACACTAATCAACCCCAATAGCAAGAAAACATTCTCATCTACAAACAATTACTGCCGAAGGTGCCCACTTTCTGCATGACGTAGTCGGCGGCTGTATTTTAGGCACCGTCTTGCTAGCGACGGATATCCTGAATGAACATTATGTTTTGAAGTCCGGCCAACGTGGATCGTTCATTGAGGCAACAATACTCATCACCTGGGCCCTAGTCGCATTCACGGGAGTGATCAAACTAGCAGGCAAGTTGGTCGGGTGTGTGGACTGTTTCTGAATCTCCGATATCAATCTTTCAGATTTGACTTCGGTTGTTTTTTATTCGAACAGAGACATGCTCGATGCGTTTTGGAGTTAAGTTCTACACTTGCCGTACTTGTAGTCCTCATACCATATTCAACTCTCCACTCTGTTGGAGGTCACTTACTTCTAGTTGTCATGTTCCACAGCCGACATCAACGGACGAGTGAAATTGGCCATGGTATACGAAGGCGTCAGCGGGGCTGGATTCTCACTCGGTATTTACGATTTACTTTAGTTCACTTTGATACTTGGCCTGTGTAATCTCAGTTCGCGCTACATTCATACGTGTTTTAAATGTAGATAGTCTGGCTGGGACATTAATGCAAATACTCACCATCAAATCATTTGCTACTTGATATTCTAGGTCTCGCTGTCAGTCACCTGTTAGAGGCCTTCAATCCACTGGACTGTGTGGAAAGCCCTCCAATGCCTCTGCATCTATGTGTAGTGGGGTTGATTACAGTGGTTGCGTTAGATAAGGCTGGGAAGCAATTGACTGAGTACGAGGACGGTACACGGGATATGACCAGTCTAGCACTGCAGGCGTTGGTTTATGCTGCTTTAATGGTACGTCACTTCGCTCTAATGTTGATTGATTTGTCCTTTATCTGCTGCTTGTTATGTGTTATATGTTGAATTATATTCTTACTTCTTGCGGTCTCTTGAACTTTGGGGTTCAAATCCGTTGTTTGCGAAACCTTAATGATGCGAACGATTTCCATCGTCCCCAATTCAGGTCTGGAGTACATACCTTTGGCCCCGCTTGGTATTCCAGTGCTCGGTTTAGGAGAAGAGAGCACGCCGAGAAATGCTGCACTCTGACAGTCATGAGTATCCACTGTGCAGGCCAACCTCTGCGAGTATAATTAAATACGGAACACAACTAAATAAGAAATTAAACAACTAGCGACTTAACTATATGAAAATAAAAGTAGACTATGATTGGTTTTTTCCATTTATATCTCCATAGTATGTATAAGCGCAAATAAAGTTTGACTGGCGAATCGAGTTGAACGTGTACATTTACATGCACGTAAACAGTATGTGTCTCTGTTATTGAATTGGAGTGTATCTGGGTGTGCTAATTTGGCTCGCAATACTATGCGTGGGTGTGCTTAAAGCTGCGTAATCAAGCCTATGTATCATGATGGTTTATTCCACTTGTATCGAAAGTCTCTCGAGAAGTATTGTAGATAACGGCACTGCCGTGGTTATGTAAACGCTACACCAATCTTCAATCTGTAATCTTCACAGGCAAGACTCCTAGTATCCATCCACTATGCTTCGGTTTATGGCTACGCTTCTGTGCCTGTCATTAGTGAAACAGGCTTTTCCATGACCCTCGAAAGTATGATACGGGCTATCCTTTGTATCGCTCTACTGTCATTTTTTTTAAATGTTTCCTCTCGTAGTCTCTTAATGTGTTCCAATTTATTTAGGCTGCTATATGCTTCCATTTGGTAGATACCCATACATATGGCAGAGGCTGAGAGTATGAGATACGTTATGTACCCGATAGGCATAGCCCTCTTAAATTTGTCAATTTAGAGGGGGCTATGTATGTTTGGCTTGTATGCAATAGGCCAATACCATGAAACTCCTCCCTAAAAAAAAAAGGTTAGGCCATGTCGATACCCTGAAGTCGTGAACCCTACTATGAAACCCAAAATCAAAGCTTATAGTTGTTTCGCTCTCTCTAGTAGCAGGCTATCACCTGGCTATACTATGTGGCTATGACTCATGAATACATATGTCACGAGTCTTGACGCTATGTGAATAACTAAATATGTGACTGTATTGTGGAATTTCAAATTGCGCGCCAAATCTGGGATCAAAATTTAAAAAAAATGAAGTTCAAATTCTACCAGAGTTATGAAAATTTCATATTTATCAATTGCATCTCATGGCCACATTATTAAGTCCCATTCTGGTGTGCTAGAGTTGCTGCTATGACAGCACCCAGTAGTAGCGTAAAGC
>LUCW03000409.1:102500-126507 GCA_001586965.3 Sphaeroforma sirkka | reverse complement strand
AGAGGGTAGAGCTGTGTTGTTTTCTCTGTAGAAGTCCAAATAGAACCAGTGCGCTTGTTCCATCTGGAAGAACAAACGATCAAACGACGCAAGCTCGTCTCCCGGCATGTTCAGGATAAATCGACTACACAAATCATCGAGCACCTCTGGTAGTTTCGACATGACTACTGGTGGGGTAATCGTGCCACTGTTATACGACTGCAGGAGTGATCAGAATAGCACTGTAAGCTTGTCTTTAGCCTGTTACTATATATTGTAACCACTGGCAAATGTTTACAGCACCTCCTGGCTTATTATACATAAACAACCACGGCAACTTCGTCACTGCTCTTATCAACAATTATTATTTTGTGAAAGCTTCATAGATATCTGTGGCAATTTTTTTCTTTTAATTATGAATATGATTCTATTCCCATAATTACATATAAATCCGTGTATAATTTTGAGGGTTGTAATATGCATACTTGTCATTTTTGAAATAAATATTATTATCCCTATGTTCTATTCTACGAACTGTATGTTCTCTTACGCTATATATGAAATACTATGTACAGTTCAAACTGATGAAGTGCCCATTTCGGCGTTTGTCGTATCTCCATAGCCAGTACAGAAAGCTCTGATCACTGAACAGTGGTATTTTCATTTTATATCGCACGCTAGTGCGTTGTCGATAACTTATATCCTGATGAGATGCCAGTCAAAATGCTACTTCCTGAACGTGGTAGTCAGATCCCAGAGACATGTTATAAGATACGTGTTGTTGGAAATAAGGTAAAATGTGCGGCTGCTGCGCGTATATATCGTAATCAAGCGCAAATTTGCAGGTTATCGCGACAACACACTGCGGCGACCCAAGTTAATCAGAATTCGCCTGATAGCAAGCAACATACGCTCTCATTTGAAAGAGAATGTGGTACATATCCGTAGCCTGACGGTTTCGGGTATCCATGTAGAATTATCTGATATTAATCATGTATGACAAAATGTAGTATTATCTAAAAATAATTATGTATGGTAAGAAACAGGCTTGCAAAAAGTTCATGATGTTTCACTCGAAGTTTAAATGTGCTACACACATCTAAGGACCTACAACATCGAACGAGGTAACACGCACGACGTTATCTCAAGTTTACAAAGATAGTAACAGTAATCACAAACAGTTCAGGGAAATCGGCTAAACTTAATCGCATAATATTTTGGAATTGCACACACTTGAATTATGTTTAGATTTGTTTTATTTCTAGTTTATATTATTTTTTATGTCTTAATTCTTGGGTTGTTTTATAGGACAACAATTGAAATCTCTTAGTGGTAGTGCAGTGTACGAGTGCACAAGAAAACTGCCAGATAGTCATTAATAATTTAAAGGCAGAATATAGACCGAATAAACTTACTCGACCTCTTCCACGGTGGGTTCAGAGGCTGGGTTGCCTGTGCCACATCCCCCAGGCATACAACCGGCACCACCTGGACCGGCCTGTTTGTATGCACTAGTCATTATAGGGTTCACCACAGCCTCCAATTCTTTCTTCTGATGCTCAAACTCGTCTTTTTCTGCGGTCTGATTGTGGTCCAGCCAGCTGATAACTTCATCAGCCTTCTGGATCACACTCTGGCGGTTGCTCTCAGATATCTTGTCTTTAAGATCATTCTCCACCGAGTTTTTAACCTGGAACGCGTACCCTTCCAATTCATTCTTAGCCGCGACCTTTTGCCGCTGCACCTCATCTTGTGCTGCATACTTTTCGGCATCCGCAAGCATCTGATCGATATCAGTCTGATTCAAGCGACCCGCATCGTTCGTCACTGTGATCTTCTCCGACTTACCAGAAGCCTTATCTTGGGCGGACACGTTGAGTATACCATTCGCATCGATATCAAAGGTAACTTCGATCTGGGGTGTTCCTCTGGGAGCAGGGGTAATGCCGACAAGATCAAAGGCGCCCAGCTTGTGGTTGTCTTTCGTCATGGCTCGCTCACCCTCGTACACCTGAATGGACACAGCTGGCTGATTGTCAGCATAAGTGGAGAAGGTCTGTGTTTGCTTTGTGGGAATGGTGGTGTTGCGCTTTATCAGTGAGGTCATCACACCACCGGCGGTCTCAATACCCATTGACAACGGAGCGACATCCAAAAGCAAAAGATCTGAGACTGAGCTGTGCGTGTCACCCCTGAGAATGGCACCCTGAACTGCGGCGCCATATGCGACTGCTTCATCTACATTGATGCTCTTGTTCAGCTCTTTACCATTGAAGCACTCAGAAAGTAACTTCTGAATCTTCGGAATACGAGTAGAACCACCTACCAGCACAATCTCATCGATACTCGACTTGTCCATTTTCGCATCTCGTAAAGCTTTCTCCACTGGTTCTAGTGTGCCGCGGAAAAGATCGGCACACATTTCTTCAAATCGAGCTCGAGTGATGCTAGTGTAGAAATCGGTACCCTCGAAAAGAGAATCGATTTCTACATTGGCCTGCGCAGAAGACGACAACGTACGTTTAGCCTTCTCGCATGCCGTTCGCAATCTACGCATCGCCTTTGCGTTTGTAGTCAGATCCTTCTTGTTTTTACGCTGGAACTCCTTCGCGAAATGGGCAACCATACGGTTGTCAAAATCCTCGCCTCCCAAGTGTGTGTCGCCAGCGGTAGCCTTGACCTCGAATATGCCTTGATCCAGGGTGAGTATACTAACGTCAAATGTGCCTCCACCAAGATCGAAAATTAGGATCTTCTTCTCGCCATCGTTGGCGGCCTTCTTGTCCAGACCGTACGCAATCGCAGCGGCTGTGGGCTCGTTGATTATACGTAGCACATTTAGACCAGCGATAGCCCCAGCATCCTTTGTACTTTGCCTTTGTGAATCATTGAAATATGCTGGCACCGTGATCACGGCGTCTGTCACTTTAGTTCCCAAATAAGCCTCTGCCGTTTCTTTCATTTTGGTCAGCACCATAGACGATATCTCCTCAGGTAAGAATATCTTCTTTTCAGCCATGTACTCCACTTGTACAGCTGGCTTCTTATTTTGTTCCACAACTTCGAATGAGAAGTGCTTCACATCTGCCTGCACTTCTTTGTCATTAAACTTTCGGCCTATCAGACGCTTAGCATCGAACACGGTGTTGTGCGGGTTAAGAGCGATTTGATTCTTAGCTGCGTCTCCTAATAGTCGCTCAGAGTCTGTGAAAGCAACGTACGAGGGCGTTGTTCGGTTGCCTTGATCATTGGCGATGATCTCAACCTTGCCATGCTGGAATACACCAACGCATGAGTAAGTGGTACCGAGATCGATTCCAATTACTGGAGAGTTGTTAGTTTGTCCTGGCATACTTATTAGTATAGTTGTTGATATGTATGTTATATTTGGGTTGTTAATATATGAATGCAACCTTAGGCAACAAATGTCTTCTATTTATAGGGTGTGGTATTCTGCGGAGTGCAACTGTTGTGTCTTCGGGGTTTAGTGCACTTTCCGGAGCTCTTACGGACTACCAACAAAAAATTCTTGTCATTTCTCGAAAGAGTCACCTGTGGCTTTTCTCTCGATTTTTCTCGCTGTTCTCAGTGTTCTGACTTCTGAGTTGAAGTTCTGAGTGTTCCCCTCCTTCAGTGTTCACTGTTCTGACTTCTGAATGTTCAGTGTTCACGCGATGGGATCTCTCTCTAATATCAGTCTCTACTCTCTCTACAGCTCTGAGAGCTTCTGTTTCCAGAAGAAGGCACATTTTGCTTTTTTTTATTTTTTAAACTTTGGAATTTAGGACAGATTCTCGAATCATCCCACTTGCCTGACTGGCTAGTGTTTACTGTTCAGTGACTTCACTTATAATTTTTGGTTTTTTAAAAACTAAATACCAAAAATAAATAAAAACAAAAACAAGATTAAATATGTTGAATGTTCTGCTGTTCCCGGAGAATATTCCCGATAATTTATGTCATTTTTCGGGAAAAAGTGACCTATTTTTTCTGAAAGTCCTATGAATGTTCATACATTGTAACATATATACTTTGTCATTTTTGAAATAAATAATATTATCCCTATGAATCTTTATGTACCAAACTGTGGTTGTCTTTTTTTTAAGCCTTTTTTACTTTCTTTAGGAGGTTGTGATTTTGTTTACAAAAAATCACAAAAATTTCAACTGGTATCAGTGTCAACACGTACCTGTCTGACGTATTCCAGAAGATTATGTAGTGGCAATACCTTTCCTGTTGTTAAGGTTGACAGTTTGTCTGTGTGTGAATTATGCGTTACATACGAAACGTATGCCATACCACTGACCCGCAATGGGACCTATGATATGTAGTTCTAAATCTTGATCAACGATGCTGCTGTCCATTGTGTGACGCAAAGACGTCTCACGTTTGTCTCAGCACTAATATTGTCCTCAGTTATTTACCACCATACAGACTCAT
Source organism: Sphaeroforma sirkka (assembly GCA_001586965.3). Taxonomy (NCBI): domain Eukaryota; class Ichthyosporea; order Ichthyophonida; genus Sphaeroforma; species Sphaeroforma sirkka. Next base: position 122,088 of record LUCW03000409.1, on the reverse strand, counting down.
AACTTCACATCCGAGGTTGGCTGACGCCTGAGAACCAACAGCACATACAGTATTCATCGTAACCTTTGAAATAGAGTGCACTTTACAGCGACCAGTACGCTTCAGGTCGACCATCGACTCTCACATTTCTCCAACATAGCATCAATGGGACGTCGCGAGTGCCCTCAAAAGTTCGTATTTGCACCATATATTCATTCTCCTCACACCTGCAGTATTGATCATATTATTATCGTTATAGTCGCTTCATACCTTTATTTGGAATTCAACATATCATATGCACTACACCTCTGGCGTTACTTTTGTCCACGTGGCCCACAGCGTAGGATACAAAGGGAGCACCCTCTGTGGTCCTCCACCGATGCGCCTGCTTTCTAAAACTCGAACCTTGAAAAAAGGCTAGATTCTTTGAGTCGCTGCACTCATAGCTTGAAGTAATATTTAAAACCTAAGCCACTCTCAGCTACGCATGTATAAGTTTCACTTGAGCACCACACGTGGCAGAGTCAATAGCCAGAAAAACGTGACGCCTTCTTTGCAACGCGGGGGTGTATGTCTTTCAACACAGCGGGTGCGTGTTAAAGATCGAAGGAGGCTGCCATGGCTCGTTTTCTTTCGTCTATGTTGGCTGTGGGTTTCTTGCGCATAGGCACTTCACCAGTCATTCGTAGACTCTGCGTAACAACACGAGAAGGGGGTGTTTCAAGACGATGCCACTTAGTCGAATTGATTAAGCTATTGAAGTGAATAGAGAGGGTATAGTATGATGACCGATGATGCCGTAAAAGTTATACAGGGTAGTAAACTAACAACGTAAAAAAAAACACAACCTTCCACGCGATTCTAGACGCAATGCTCGGAATAGGCGAGCATTGTTGGAAGTAACACAGTCAACAGTCTGCAATCGAATGATTCATACCAACACATCCGACGCACTCGCACACCTACACAGTTGTACACATGAATTTCTTGGGACATACTACTTACCGACTGCCGTGAATAGTGGTGAAGGGACAGGGATACAGCATCGCCACTTCTAGCATACATGGTAGATATGTACTTATCTACTGAAGAACCGTGTGTAATAGAGCTGCACGAGTCTACAGACGCAACTCCAAGAAGAAATGCTTCCTTAAACAGCGACTAACATTGTGGATGACACACCTTACCAATCACATAGCTCGTAGATAGACACGTACGTCCTGAGATCCCTACTTCAACCATCATGCACACAAACCACGATTATAGCATTGCCGTCACTAACCTTCAGGTAGTGTCGCTTCACACTGGGATCGATGATCTGTGTCACGTCTCCGCCTTGTTCCAGCCAGTTAAGGTATTTGATATACTCGTCTCTCTGCATGGTGGCAAACTGCAGGCGATTACGCGCTTCCTTCTCATCCATGCTTTCTTCCCAGGTAGAATACGCGTCGTCATCAGTGCTCACCGGCACCTCTGCTTGCAAAGATGACAGTCGGGGCGTTAGAAGAATCAGATAATAGCCGAAGTATAGAAAGATATTCATGTGGTTGGTTGCTTGGATGAGTAAAGCTACACGCATACTTCCTTGGAGTGCTACAATATACTCGGGCGCTTTTTGACTTGATATCCGGCGCAAATACTAGACACCGGCAAATTTCATGTCCGCTTTTCAACACTTTCCTAACATTCCCGCACACACACACACACACACACACACACACACATTATATATATATATGTATATAAACATACACACACGCTGTAATTAAACACATAGTGACACAAAATCAAAATCATACCCGCACCCCATCCCCGTTCATCCTTCGCATCCTTCGCATTCCGCGAGCCCGGCCCAGCGCCCGGGGCGACACCATTGGCATCCTCACTGTTCGCATCCGAGTCCGTCTCAGCCTTCGACGCGTCGTCCCCTTCCGGTTGTACCGAACTTTCCAACTGCTCACTGGCAGCCTGCTGTGCGACATCCTCCTGGTTCTCCGCGTACGCGTCTGCTTGCACGGGCTCGGGTGTTATCGTAGCTGCAGCTGCAGCTTCAGCCGCCGCTGTGGCAGCTGCTGCACTCTCTTCCTTGGTCACCTTCTTGCTTGATTTCACAGACCCGCTGTCACTATCACTGCTGCTCAGATACTCGAAGTCCTGCTCGCCGATTTCTATAATGTCGTCTTCAGACTCGGAGACTGTGTAGTCGGAGGAGGAGTTGTTGCCTTTGTCGTCACCAACGAAGTAGTCGGGGCTAGTCATTTTCTGTGATGTTTAAGATTCGATATACATTCTTTATTCTGTGAATATATTTTCATTATATTGTGCTGTCTGAGAGATTATGATCATGATCGAACAGATATAAACATGTACTACCCGTGGGACAAAAACACAAAATGGCAGATAGATATGTTATTGAGTGGGTAGGCAGTACAGGGTCACGTATAAATACACGAATTACATATTTATTTGCCCAGCTGTATGCAAGTTTGCACGCACACATGGACACGTATGATACATTGATGTGCGGAATCATGAAAAATTACAAGGTATATCTAGATACACAGGCAATGTATGCTAAGTACACGTACAAAACAAATACACACAATTCCATACATAAAGACATATATATATATATACATATATACATATATATATAAATACGTATATAGACACATATATGCATATAAATACATGTCAATATTAATACAGTAAAAAAATACAAATAATATACACGAATATTGCTTGCCAATGAACGATATTCATTTGACGCCTGTGTTTGCTTCGTATGTATGAACATACAGCGGTGTACTGGTGACAATCAGATAAACGTACTCAGCTAATATCAGAGCAAAAGCAGTTTTGAGTCACAAGATACAACACACTTCGGTAACCACTCCCACGAGCTCGCAACCGCAGATACCATCAGACGTTCAATACACACCTCCCATTCCGAATCCGTCTCAGATTCCGCGTTCGACTCCTCAGCCGTATCGAGGTACATCTTATATGGAGCTCTCTTAGGAACACCTCCCAGATACACACCGCTGGGCGGTTCATTGATGTACCTACTACTGCGTGTACGGCGAGTTAAGTCTGCGGCGTCCAGCACTGTAGGCAAGCTATGGTCCGAGTCTATGTCACGGTGATCCTTTTTGAGGTAGTCTTGGAGCGTCGGCGCGGGGCAATCGAATGTCATGTGGTCGCCAACGGCGCGGCAGATAAGGCACTGTGTGAGGACGAGAGAAGGAGGTACTTACGGCCATTACTATATATATATATATATCGGGGTTCTAGATAGGTGGACTACGCTTTGAAGCCTTGTCGGAAGGATAAGGTAAAACATTATATGTTAGAATCGATATACACACACACACACATACACACGTACGCACACACACATATATATATACACATAAAAGAATGTACATGAAAACGACCATACGTATGCATATATACATCAACTACACATGATTACTTGTAAGACATACCACCGCAGGGAATTCGTCCTTCCACATGTCATGCTTATCCTCGAAGAAAGTCTTCGGATCAATGCCCCCCAAACTAGGTTTTTCCGGGTCGGACTCGGGTTCATACTGTGCTTCCTCGACTTCCCCTATACTAGTAGACATTACCAATGCACCATGCTCTTGGTCCAAAAATTCGGCCACTTCATCAAAGCTCTCCACATCACCCTTGAAGTCAAGCTCTTCTTTGAGATAGGCCTTGAAATCGGGGTCGCCCATATAGTCCAGGAGTTCATTGGTTGATATAAGGTGATCAGCCTGCTTCTTAGCCTGCTCCTCGGAAATGGCAATGTTGGAAGCGTCTGTGCGTGAAGGATGTCCTAGTTAGTTGTGCATACGACCGAGTGTCTATTTCCTTTAATGTGTAGTATAATGAATAGTGGTGTATACATGCGAGTGCTTATACTGCATAGCATACAGGATAGTAAAGTGTCTATGCAGAACTGTATACGGATTAGTTGTGTATATATGAGAGTGCCTATATTGCAAATGTACACTAGTAAGCGGTGTGTATATACGAGTGTCTACGGTGCATACCTTACTAGTTAGTGGTATATATATATACGAGTGCTCATGAAGTATAGCATACTAGTTAGTGATACATACACAGGTATGTAAATGAATAAAGAGTGTGTACTTTGGGAGAGTTGTGCACATCGTTCTGCATAGTGGGTGACATATATGAATGAACACACTTTACAAGACCAAGAAGTCGGGGTTGCCTGATGGTTTGGCGATAAACTGGGGCATATATGTCGAGTAGTGTAAGATCGTCTAAAAAAAACAAGGGGTGCGATCTGTTAACAAAACTCTACTTGCACGTCCATGTCTAGCTGCATTATCTCAGGCGGTGCTGCGTAGGGGGCATCGTGTGAGATACGAAGATAACGAGCTACTTGATGGATAGTTCAATTAAGTGCGTGATAGACATGTATGGAGACATGTATGGATGGATGGATGGGTTTTGTGTGGGGAGAGAGAGAGAGAGAGAGAGATGTGTACATGACTTTGTGCACGGCACTTTGGGCGAAGAAGGGCGATCGAGTTATCGAAGCCTACAGACATAAGCAGGTATCCGTCTAATCACACAGAGACACAGACACAGACTTACATATATATATTTATATATATATATATATATATATATATATATATATATATATGAATTTAATAGTTACACACACAAAAAAACACACGCACAAAAAAGAGACAAAAACAAGCAGATATATACACAAGTATTCATCTACACGTATCCGTATACACAGACTATACAGTTATTGTAATATCCAATTCACGTACTGGGCTCCTCGTGCTCGTCATCGCTGGGGACAATCAGTTGCTTGGAGCGCATGAATTCAACCACCCGATTGGAGTGCCGGATTTGGCCCTTGTACCCCTTCTTGCTGAGAAAATCGGTCAGGTCCTTGTTCTTCTCCTCAATTAACTGACGCACGTACGACTCGGTGAACACGTCTTGATCGTCAACGGCTGTAGGTAAAGTGAGAATATAGAGAGTATTGTATTGATTCAGCCATCACCATCAGACAGAATTGGGCTACATATAAAAAACAATCACGAAATTAGAAATACTTGAATAACTAACGTTTAAGCTCTTTGTGACGACCATAATCTACCACACCGTACTGAGAAGTTGGTTATAAAAACCACTCCCGGCAGTATGTGTAGCGTTTAATAAGTCCAGGTGCCAAACGGCAACACAACTATCAATACAAACCGAAGAGACCATGTTTCTTTTTTTTGTGATCTGTGACATACTTGACTCCATCAGATTGGAGCGTCGGAAGAACTCGGTGACAGACTTCAAATCCTTTGGATCGCCCTCGTATCCCTCGGTCACAAGGAACTTCACAAAGTTTTTGTTATTCGCGCGCACATTCTCTTTGATCGTCTATTAACAAAAACGAGAGGAAGCAGCATTTAGTGTACTTTTAGAGGAGAAACATGTCCTAGACGTGCCCAGTGTAATCCATTAGGAGATAAGGTCACGCTGAAGCAGCAGGAAACGGCGGGAGAAGTGAGTTACATAACATTCCAGATGATTTATATAACATTCCGGATGATTTATACAACATTCCCGATGATTTATAAAACATTCCAGATGATTTATATAACATTCCAGATGATTTATAAAACATTCCAGATGATTTATATAACATTCCCGATGATTTATATAACATTCCAGATGATTTATATAACATTCCAGATGATTTATAAAACATTCCAGATGATTTATAAAACATTCCAGATGATTTATAAAACATTCCAGATGATTTTTATAACATTCCAGATGATTTATATAACATTTCAGATGATTTATAAAACATTCCAGAGGGTGCAGAAAGGATATAAAACAGTACGAAGCGGCCTAGCTTGAAATAAAACAACTTGAAATAAAAGTAGGCCAAAAAATAGGCGATGGGAGAAACATCACCATATGAAAAAAAAACACCAAATAATTTTATGAGATGACAAGTCAATTGGACGGAAAACATAGTGCAGAGGGGCGATGGAAGGATACTTCAGATCAGAACGCAATAGCGACACAACAGTAGCAAAATTTAAAAAACAAAATAAAAAGATGATAGTGCCATAGTGCAATACACTTTGATGACAAGATTATCTACAGGGGCACTATAATCAAAGTACACATACAGCACGCGTCCAGAATAAGCATGTTGTAGCACATTATATAAAATGTTGTAGTATAATATATAATATGTTGTAGTACAATAAACAATATGTTGTGAGGAGTGTTTGGATAGCCGCAAAACACGACTTGGACATACTACAGGAGTCCAGGCGATCTCCTCGAAGCCAGACTCAGAGCCGGAAGTCACCTCACTGACTGCAAGCAACTGCTGCTTATTCAAGAAGTTTAAGATACTCGTCACACTCTTCCTATCCCCTTCATATTGCGCTCCATCCAGGTACGACTGGAATTCGGGTGTCTGTTTTTTCACGTAGTCTCTGATATCGTCCACGCTTAATAAGGGGATCAATTCAGACTCGGATTCTGAGGTTGGCGAACTGGTACTGGACTGCAACTGTTCACCGGAGATCACCTCAGCTTCGAAATTACTTTTTTTTTTCCCTGTGAACTTATCTACAACTTTCTGCTTGTCTTTTGAGAGGTTTAGTTTCGATAGTTCATCGTCCTGTGAGGGTGCGGTACACATTAAAATCATGATCAGAAATTATATAACATATATACTAAGAGTTACACATACACATACAGATGTACATATACATAGAACTATATATATAAATATATACATGAAACACACACACACATACATACGTACATATATATACATATATATATATATATATTTATATACAGATACATATACATAGCTACATACACATATAATATATACTTATACTAATAAACTCACACATACACTGACACAGACATACATACGTGCAAATAAATAAACAATCAAACGAACAAAATGAATATATATATACATAAACACGCCGATATATACATACACATAAACTTTATATATATATATATATACATATATATATACATGATACATAATACATAATGCACACACAAACATATACACACACATACATATATATGCATATATATATATATATATTCGTGATTCGTTTTCAACTACAAGGAAACAGGAAGACACTAAAGCCAGGAAACAGATATATATACATACACACACACACATCATCATCATCATATTACATATATATATATATATATATATATATATATATATAATACATGTTGCACAGACATAGAGATATACACACACATACATATATATATATGTATATATATATATATATATACACACACACACACAAGACACAGACACACACACTGCACACACATATATATATATATATACATGTTGTACAGACATTGAGATAGAAATACAGACATATACATATGCAGAAAACAAACCCAGATACAGACACACAGACACTTATAATATATATATATATATATATATATATATATATATATATACAAACACACACTCACATATTTATACATACACATACACATATACACAGATGCAGGACACAGGCACGGCATGGATCTATATATATATATATATATATATATATATATATATATATATACATATATATATATATGTATATATTTACATACACACACACACACACACACACATATATATATATATACATCACAAAGACACACACAATACACACACACACGCACACACACACACACACACACACATCACACATATATATATATATATATATATATTCAAACGAAATCTCGTATACAAGTAAGCATACCCTACTAGACGTGCTGTACCACCTACGGTTGGATATTTGCGTCCAGTCATTATAAAGCGTATCTCGCGATGTGCTCAGTATACATGTACAGTTTTTAATTGATGATGCTTGATTTATACTCGTGCGCTTTTGCACAGTGCTGCCTAAGCTTCGGACCACAAGGCCGAACCGAAGGTTTCTACAACTCTGCATTTTGAACAAGTAGACGATTGCCGGCTATATATATAAATATTTAGAGCTACAATTGAAATCTAATATAGGGGTTGTAAATGTTTACCGCTGGACTTGCATACCTATTCCATGACCACGCAGATCATTAAGCGCTATGACTGTCTGCGTGTATCGTTAAAAAATGTATTTCTAATCTTCACACCGTTATTGATTTTAATTTTATTTACATTGTTTTATTGTTGTCGATCCCATGTACATATGTGCACAGTACATATATACCACTATTTATGGAGTGGGTTTGAAACTATGAATGTGTTTATTATTGTTGCATGTCATCAAAAATACTTCAGCATGGACTACCACCAAGTTCGGTATCCGTAGCAAATTTCATATGTATTCATGTCCCCGGATTAAAGAATTTGTAGCACCCGGAATATGCTTAATTTCTCACCTAATAATCATGACAAATTAAGGGCAACCGTCAACCTAGATATTTTCTGTTTTATTTCTATAGTGGGGCCCCGTGGGCGGAGTTAGCTATTTATAAAATATACAATAGTACGTATGTATTTATGTAGTAAATATTTAATTTTTATCTGGCTATGGCCTCCAAAGGCTCTATGTCTATGGAGCGACTCGCCCAGCCAGCCCGCGGCCCGGACGAGGGTACGAGTATTTATGTATGTATGTATTTACATACTATGAGCATCCAGGGGACGGAGCCAGACAGCCAGGCCTAGCTGCCTGCTGGGGCATGCTAAATAGTAAATACTGTAGTGAATAGTTTCACAGTCTCTAACTCTCTATTTATTTATTGCACTCTACAGGCTACAGATGTGACTCATGTGAGATGACTGCTACATAACTTCAATCCGTTAAAAAAGTGGTTGAATTTTAAAAATATGAACGTACATAGTCATAAACACCTATTTATTCTATTTATATAAATCTTTTATTTACATATTTATACATAGGCCTCAATATGACAATAATACATAAGGGCTATGCTTTTTAGAACGTTTACGGGTTAAAAAAGGCTGGCCATTAAATATTGTGCCCATCAACCGTAAACAATATCGGGAATAGCTACTAAAACATTGAAAGTTACATAGGGCTCAATAGTTGCAACTATTAGCGCCTCTATGATATAAGCGTTGAACGCGTATATTTGTTCCAAGTTGAAACTAATGTTTCACTTTTTAACGCAAAAGGCACTCATGAGGGACTAATGAGTAAATCCGAAAAAGTAATTTATCATAAATTTACGTTGCAATGCTGCAGCGTTACTCCGAGAGAGTGTCTACGACTCTACGCAGAGTTGGAAGTCATACAACACTCGATACCAAATAAAAATGAACCGAATGGATCTGGAATTCGATGCCGACGATGCGAACAGCCAATATTGAACTGCAAAGACCAAATACACAGTTCAAACTTTAAACGCACCACAGAAATGAGCCTAAACAGCTGATTTTGTCCTGTATGGCACATGAAGTTCATTTTATATAAAATATTTCATATACCCGCGCATATATGCAAATCAACAATAAATACACTGTCCTGACGCATCACATGAAAGTGAATCCAGCGCGTGTTTGATATATCGAGGGGCACGTCAGTGCTTTTCACAAGGCGTCTATAGCTTAATTTCTACCAGGCTATGTTGGCGTATCTACATATAGTCAAGGACTAGATTTTGTACAAGGTGTCTACAATATACTGTCGCAACCACCACATAGCATATATCATAGTATTTTACAGCACTGAGTAAGCAAGACTGAAAACGTTGGGAATAGTTTTATTCGTTATAGTTTAGCTATCGCGCTCGTATACGGAATTATAACTAGTTCTAACATACAATCCATCTCGGTGCGGGGAAGCGTCAGCATGATCATGACTGATGGGCCGGGCAGCGCTATTACATTCCGAAACAGTGATGCCAGCGACATCAAGGATCAAAGCCTTTTAAACACAGATACAAGCTCCGCTGCACTGTCTCCCAAGAAACAGTCATATAACCGGGGTGTGAATGTTGTGGAATCAAGTGAAGGCACTGAGACCGAACCTGACGGTCACCCACTTGCCTTACTTGTACATGAGGCAGTGAAAACGTATATTGATGATAATGATAGCGCTGGTGGAAGCAACGAAGGTTCTGATGGTAGTTTGAATACCCTGGCGAAGACTAATAGCGCTACTGATTGTGGGGACTCGACTGGGCTTCAAAAGCGTAAGGACATCAACAACACCCCGCGTCACGCACGGTCACGGTCGTACGAGGATTCTGAGCAGGAGTATTGTGAAGAGAATGTGGAGTTATATCGGGATGACGGTGGAAACTTGGTAGATGGAGGCTTTACCCGGCCACACAGGTACAGTACATCATCATCTGTAGGAAATAACAGTAACACGGACAATAAGGCGCATACCAAAGTACACACGAGGACCGCTGTCAGTGGCAGTACATCGCACCATTCTAAGCGGAAGTCCATGCCTATGTCGGCGTCTCTATCCGCGTCGAATTCGTCGTTTGGGCCTGCGAGCCCTTTCAATACACGCCATGCCTCATACACACTCGGTCACTGTGGTACTAGTGGTCAAAGTGGTAGCGGTGGGAGTAGTAGGAACAACAAGCTCACACATCTACACACGTCGTCATCATTACCTCACCCGAACTCGAGCTCGCAGTCGCGTGCATCACACAGTTCTACTCTATCGAGTAGTGCTTTGCGTAAGGTATCTGGCAATAGCCTGCATGCGAGCTCCTCTGGGCGGTCTCAAACCATTAACCGCCCTTCCCAAGGCGATACAAACCCTTATGGCTATACACAACCGTACAACCAAACATCACACGGTAGTAGTAACAGTGGCGAAGCAGATCCAGAGCCAGAGCAGAGTAGCAACACGTGGGTATCTATGCCTATAATCGCCTCGGTCGTTCTCGGCAATGGTACGTTGTTGGACTTTGTTCTGTTCGTGCTGACCCTGGCTTGGCTGTACTTTCTCATCACCAAACCCGAGAAACTCTACTCCAGCGTGCGCGCCGGTAAAGCGGCGATACGCAACACGCGCAACGAAGACGATGTCAGCGACGACGTGCGTGCCCTTACCTCGCTCGAACGACGCGCCATATTCTTTGGGTTCATCTCCCCTTTCGCCGGGGGTGCCACAGTACATGTGCTGCAAGGCCTATCGAACGGCCCGTGCATGCACATTCTGAAGCCACACGTGTTTGTGTTTATTGCGCTGCTGCGGCCGTTTCTGCTGATGTTCAGCGACTGGAACATCGAGGCCGATGGGTTGATCCGGCGCGCATTGCAGGACAAGAGCTGCGGCCTGGATGACATCAGAATGATGAAGGAGAGTATCAACAAAGTCTACCGAGAGTCCAAAGCTCAGCGGGCCGAGATGTCTGAGATACTGAGTAGTCTGGATATGATGAAGCACCACACCGACATGCAGGAGGATACGATCTACCGACTGGTGACACAGCAGAGGAAGTTGCAACGCGCGTTGGGGGAGCAGCAGCAGCAACAACATGTGCTGCTGCGCAGGCACTCTGAGATGGATAACGGGACCAATAACAGGATGCATGGGACCGAATCGTCCCAGTCTGAATACGCTGGAATTACTGACGACGGCCACGAGCACCGAAACTCGAGTATGTTTGAGCAGGATTTTATTACTGGCGGCAAACTGATTGAGGATGTGGATAATGGCTACAAGACTGGGAAGGTGTCTGTATCGGCAGGAGATGTCGAGAGGGAAGAGAGTGCACACTGGTTAATGGCAAGTCTAGGTCTAGGTCCTGGAGAGGATGCATCTATGACATTACTGTCCTTGTTCAGCATCGAATGGCCCAGTGTTAAGGCATGGAAAATCGTGCGGTGGGTGTACAGCCAATACACCAAGCCTTCGAGGCCGGCTATCACGGCGGCTTAGTACGTTTTTAATGCGGTACATAATAACTATCGCGGTGTATACGCATATATATATATATAGATATATAGATATGTATGTATGTATATATGTATATATATATATATATATATATATATATATATATATATATATATAGATATACGCGCACGAGCATGTACACACAAGGCAACACACACATCGCATATATGCATATATATAGATATATATATATTATTTATATTATTTATATTATTTATATGTATATATGCATTCTATATATATATATATATATATATATATTATATTAATTTATATTATATTATATAGTATATATATATATATATATATATATGTAATGCATATATACAATACGGTTGCAACCGTGTTGTGTATAATGTCAGTGATGGCACATGACACAACATCCTTGAGGGGACGTGGAAGCCAATGTTCTAGCTATAAAAAGAACATTGCAGTAATATATATGCACGAGAAGTCATATCCGCTTTCTATTAGACAGTCAGTCGAAAAGTTATTACATCTAATGTCAAAGTGAGGAAACACATGTAGTACGAAGGAAATGACCTGGTGTACATTGAACAGCAACACGGGAGGCCGTGGAGGACTATCGACACGAAGGTGTAGCTCGATGCACTTGTCTTAGTACGAGTTTCAAGTCTTAAGGCACTATTTAATAAGGCAGGTATGAAAGTTGAGACAGTACTATATTGTAAGCGCTCGATGCCTGTCATGGCGCAGCGTAGTACACAGAAGCCAACGTTTGATACAATACACGAATGTTTCAAAGTTAGCAAGCTAAATAAATGTTGGCGTATGATTATAGGAACATAGAAGGTAGATTTTGTCGGAAAGCATTGGCAGGCGGTCTCTCGTGTCAGGTATCTGGCAGCTCTCAAGACAGCACACTTTGGGTACTGATTGGGATAGTCAATCTTTTATTGTGTGTATAGGGATTGCAATCAGTACGTACTCTAATATATCGCGAGATGTCGGATAAGTCGGCCGGCGCGATCGTCAACTCGACATCGCTGTCCAATGTATGGCCCGTATGGACATATATACGTACTCACAATGATACACATCGATACACCTACGTACTCACAATGATACACATCATACACCTACGTACTCACAATGATATATATCTATACACCTACGTACTCAATGATACACATCCATACACCTACGTACTCACAATGATATACATCCGTACACCTACGTACTCACAATGATACACATCCATACACCTACGTACTCAATGATACACATCCATACACCTACGTACTCACAATGATACACATCCATGCACCTACGCACTCACAATGATATACATCCATACACCTACGTACTGACAATGATACACATCCATACACCCACGTACTCACAATGATACACATCCATACACCTACGTACTCACAATGATACACATCAGTACACTCGCACGGGAAGCACGCGACTATACATATGTGTTTATCTACCAATGGTTTAGACACGATGCCTGATAATATAGAAGGCAGCACCTTTATTAGAATGCACGCATATGAGCCATAGGGTTTACTGAATGTGAGTACTGGTCAACAAAGATTGCCAACATATAATACGTGTTTGTTTCTACGTGTTTGTAAAGCGTTCTCGGGAGAGATGTCTGCTAAAGAGAAATTCATATTAAAGCGTACGTGTGCAGTACAAAAATACATCGATTATGAACGAGAAATAATAGCAGGTGTATACATAGTTCATGTTGAACTTGTACTTTTATAATGGCGGATGTCTATGTAAGTCAATGTACGCATGATTCTCATACAGTAGTTGCCTGCTTGCACGTCACGAGTTTGACGTCGCCACTGCTCTGGCCACGTGCTTACACTATGAGTGTTTGCTGATGGGGTTCTGCATTGCTGCCACAAAACAGAGTACACGCGCATATGACACAATCCCATTCGTTAGAAAGCTACTGAGACATCAGACGCTCTTGCAGGTCTGTTACATTGAGCCTGTACGTATCATACGACAGCCATATACACTCATGCGGACTACCTATCGTTTTGCTGCCAGAATACGTTTGCACACACAACACTTATCAGAAGGCACAGCGCCACCTGCGGGTGTCGGTCAGCTACGCACACCATAGTACATCTTCACATCAGTGAATGTTGGTTAAGTGTGTATGTTGTCTTTATACGTGCACGACGACGCCTTCATGTATGCCTTTACAATTGTATGTGAACACGTTCAGCACTTTCGTGTATTGACTTAATACTGTCGGGCGAAGGTTCCGTTGTTGCTTGCCCATAAAAGTGTTGAAAGACCACCTCATCACTTTCGTATACTGTTCGTCCATTGATAATATATTGCTGCCGCACCTCAATAAACGGAGTATAAACACCACACAGTTTTCTTTGAGCTGTATGCAATTGTGGTTCCTAGCGTCTGCATAGCCTCTACAGATTCCAGGCAAGCACGGCGCACCCCGTGTATCTGTTGACCGGCCGTCGACACGATAGTACAATATTGCCACACCTGCTATTCAATTGAACAGATTAAAACATACGCGCCCATTCACTGCATGCTTCAAAGGTAGCTGGAAACAGCACCGATTCTACATACGGAGTCTCAACCAATCACACAACAGGCTCAGCCAACCATAGGGTCACACAAAGCACTCTCACGCACTGGTCGGTTACTGACACGATGTCACATGCTTGCCGCACGTATTATTTTGGTTCCCTGAAAGCATTAAGGCAGTCAGAACCAGCGAGCCACACGACACGCTCATGTTAGTGGCCAGTCACTGACACGATAGTACTTTCCTGCCGAGCTTTTATTTTGAACATCTAGATAGAATCTATTCTGTTCTCTGCATGTCTTCAAGGTGGTTAGAATCAGCATCGATTCTAAACACCGTGGAGACGCACAACACTCTTGTGTATTGGTCAGTTTCCCAGACACGATAGTACTACCCTGTTGCACTTTTATGTTGTGCGTATAGGTTAAACACTAATCTGTCCGCTGTGATCTTTGAGATGGTTAGAATCAGCGTATTTAAGAACAAAATAATCCTGCGCCAACAATAATGTACGCGACCTTCTTTATACGTTTCGTCTGCATGGATACATAGTATGGTAGGATACAAGAGCGTTTAGAATATGGTAGAGTACAAGACCATTCAGCATATGGTAGAGTACAAGCACAGCACAAGTGTGCTTGCGTTGCATGACAATGTACAGAGTCGATATCGACCAAAATGTCTTGGGACCTAAGTTCACATACAATTTGTCTGCCAAATCAACAATGTACTGCTATCAGTAAGCATAAGGGTGTGTATGTGTTCGTCTCATGATACACCTTCACTATGCAGGACTGATTTACATATGTACGAGGCAATAGAGAGAATGTAAGTTTAGTCCATTATTCACAACATAGCCTTCTTGTCGTTTCTAGAGGGCTTTGTCCAGTATGTTTTCTATTTGCCACACAACCCTCAACCTATTATACCCAAGAACTCTGACCCAAGTATTCGTGACATACACGATGTATTATACCTCTGGAGAGTGTACAATAATAACCTCCGCCTTATGAAATAAAAATTCATCTCGAGTTATTTTATCTACTCCACAATGTGACTCCTCATACGAAGCTTTATCA
Organism: Sphaeroforma sirkka; assembly: GCA_001586965.3. Taxonomy (NCBI): domain Eukaryota; class Ichthyosporea; order Ichthyophonida; genus Sphaeroforma; species Sphaeroforma sirkka. The sequence goes on along the minus strand of LUCW03000409.1, from coordinate 106,513 downwards.
CAACCTGTCCCGCCTTTCGACAATGGTGAAAGCCACAGGCATTAACGCTCTTTCCACTGAACATCTTCTCAGACATAAGTTCAATGACAACTTCAACTATTGAAGTATCAGTCGTCACTACGCTAATCCGCCTGGTGCCAATTTGAATCTACATTGTATATAAAGGATCAATATCTTCTTGTGTAAATATACCGCTAGGCAACAAAATCATATTATTATAGGATGAAAGCACGAGTAGAAGACATGTATCATGTATCAATACTTCAGATGTAGTGATAACCTATATGTCACCGAAGGAGGAGAGGTGAATGCTATAATCAACGACTATATGTCGCCAAAGTGAACTTAACATTGTACAGTGCCATAGTTTTCTTGGATTATTCGGATATGATCGTACCCATGAGATATCACATTATCAATCCAAGTAGGCACCTCTCCAAGCGACGTGACAAGGCAACATATCACGTGTGGGCACGCTTACATCATAGTACCAACTGCGAGAAGAGAGTGGTCGCCTATTGGCCATCATAGCTGGACCTGAAACGCTGCACCCGAGCATTACAAGCTTTCCATCAACATCCGCTGCGTATCTTTGTATCTACCCCGCATAGAGCGAGCTACTATTGCTATGGTGCTGACCAAGATACATTGCTACTTCCACGGCCACACGTTCTCCGTAACGAGATAGTCTGATGTCAGACAACAGTGCATAATAGTATACATGCACCATGCCAGATCGTTGAGAAAGCGAGAGCGAAACGGCCTAACTGAAGCTGTGCTGAGGGTTATAATGGATATTGCACTCTGTAACCGAACCGCCGAGAATGTTGTCAACAAACAATAGGGGACAAGGACCAAAGCACTGAATTATCCATTTAATAGCGAGATATACACATATGTACATATCGATCCTCTCGTGGCCTATACACATTTATGCCATTCGTTTACGAATAACCAGCTCCATGAAACACCAGTGTTTCACTTCCGCCGATACAAACGCCAACAAGCCCGTTGAGATCCGATACCTAATAATCTATGACAGCTTGGACGCTTTCTTATACAGAAGATCAACCACTTTGCCCATGTGTTCGATAGTTTCTTTGGTGGAACCATACATGGGGTCTGTCTTTGCCTCATCGTATACCATAAGGCAGCCAGCACCTATATTTTGTTCGTGTGTAGAGTATGTGACGATGTAAGAATGTGACGAATCTGTATGTATGCTTGAGCGTATATGCAGTGAAAATTGATCATGGAGATCATGCGTGTATTTGCACTTGGATGATGGTTTGTATGTAGTACACGAGCCAGAGCTCATAGTAATCTCGCTACTCTCTGAAAGAGATTGTGACTGTAAGCAAACTGATCGATATCCAACTACCCGCCCAAAATAAACAATATATGTGCGTATATACACTGACAAAGCGGCCTAAAGTCGCCGGGCAGCGTATGCTGACAACAGACGACTATCGAGTTCAATCAAAACACGGCGGTAATTGGCAACACAGCACTATTGCGCAATTAGTACTTTCGAGAGTCACATCGAGATTGCATGCGTGTGAATACAATAGATTGTATGCGTGTGTGAATACACTAGATTGTATGCGTGTGTGTAAATACAATAGATTATATGCGTGTGTGTGGATTGTATGCGTGTGCGTAAATACAACAGATTGTATGCGTGTGTGTAAATACAATAGATTGTATGCGTGTGTGTAAATACAATAGATTGTATGCGTGTGTGTAAATACAATCACGTGCTGCCCTTACTTGACACGGGTCGTGCCCGTACGTGCCTTGCCAATCTTCCAACTTTAAATCAACCAGTTACGACATTAAACAGACTCGGATATTTCAAAACCAACGAGGGGATGCACTTATTAAGACAGTGGAGTGCACGGATGTTACATCTGATGGGTGTGGCTACTATATCCACTGGCATACGTCGTATACATATCACGCACCTTGGTCCAAGATGCCCACAAACTTGCGATCCAGAATCATCTTCGACAGCTTATCCTCGACCACCTTCTCGGGCAGCTTGATGAGGTGTGCCAGATGTGCGATCTCCACGCACGAGAAAGGCTCGATGATGCGGCACAGATTGTTCTCCAACATGGAGTTGTAAAGGTCATTGAGGTGTGTCTCGATGATGGGGTCTCCCGTTAGCTGGTCGAGATAAGAGTATGCGTGAGTGTGTTGCGGTGTGCGTGCTATAGTGTACTGTGGCTCGTAAACTAATTGGGTGTTTGCAAACGCTGATACGTGCACCATCTGCGGGGGTTGTACTTATAAAAGATATATAAGTAATACGAATACACATAGATCATAACACACGCTTAGTCAAAAACGCGGCACAGTTCAAAGTATTGAGCCCAGAGTGGTTAACTAGGTAACCGGATCACACGCCAGCTGCAGTGCCTATCAGTCAATTTATGTTTGGAACAGCGCACACACGAACAAGGGCCGGATGAAACCTGACACTCCCTTGATGGTACTATGAATTTTCTTTCTGAAGAAAAACTGGCGGGTGATTGTTGCTACTCCTCCCAGATCAAACTCTACACCACATGGGTGGCAGATATAGGCCAATATGAGACTGAAATGGATAGAATCACACACTGCCACCTGCAAACATGCGTATGTTCATCCATACCAGTGCAGGCGTAGTACATAACCGCATATATTCTTACAGAAACACATTTATAGACACACATATATCCCTAGACTCGCACGCACACACATTAACAGTCGTACGTAGGATGATCGATACAAACGCATATATTCTCATAAGCAAACAGCATACACTCGTGAATATGTGCATAGGCACCTGAGCACTTATAGACCCTTGTTACACACACCAACGAAGACACAAGTAGGGCATCAGGTGCCAACCTACCTCTGCTTTGTACTGTGCAAGCACCTTCTCAAACTCTTCCAGAGATCGGTTGTGATGAGCGGTGGCAACGGCACGCATGGCGTCGATTTGTGGGCCGGAGTACTTCAGAGCCAGCTTTCCACTGATGATGGAGTGGACATCCTACGACAGCCCACACGGTAAAGGCAAGAGGATTAAAGAGAGTCCAAGAAGACCTGTGCCTGGGTCATATGCACAACTGTGCTTGTGATAGTATGGTTTAACTCGTAGGAGCGTGGGAAGCTCGGGTGAGACCTATTTTGTGCTGGATTAATTATACTACACGGGGATGGACTGGTACATACATATGGCATCAAACGATGGAGACCTCACACGACACCTGAACACAAGCACGCCTCCACACACACACACACACATACACATATATATATATATATATACATATACATACAAACACGTACGTACACACAAACACTATATATAAACATATATACAAATAACTACATACTATTTACACATCAATACATTTATGGATACATACACATAGCTATATGATCATATATGTATATAAATATATATAATTGACAAAAAACACACATGCCATATACATTTGATATGTACTAGAATGCCCAGACCACATATACATACATACATACATACACATATATTATGATACATATATATTAACTTACATACATACATACATACATACATACACATATATTATGATACATATATATTAACTTACATACATACATACATACATACATAATAATATATATATATATATATATATATATAAACAGACAAAACAAATATATATACATACACACACATACTATATATATATATATATATATGTACATGTAAACATATAGACTTATAAACTCACACGTGCGTGTACACACATATACACCCATTTATGCGTTTTAAGTTATATATGCATACACACACACACATATATATATATATATATATATAATATATATATATATATATATATATATGAATGAACACAACGGTCCGCCTATAGACATAAAATATGTTCAGAATAGCCAGCATACTTAAAGCGCAACAAGACAACAAGAAAACCACGCTGACTTACATTAGGAAGATTCAGCATAATCTTCGCCAA